>PVKA01001139.1:0-157438 GCA_004027165.1 Ctenomys sociabilis | reverse complement strand
AGTTGGTGGAAGGGCGGGGTTCTGATGCACAGTCTCAGCGTTGGGGCCTCTCTCCATTTGCTAACTCACTCATACTTTCCTTTCTTCATGTAAGGGCTGCTGTGGGTGCTCCACCCAGCTCCCCTGCTCTCAAGGCCTTAGGGCTGCCTCCCCTCCTGACAGCCAGGCAGCTAGAGCTCTTCTACAGGAGGTTACCTTGGGGGGTTTAGATCCTCTCCAGGGTGCTTTTTAAATCAGGGACTAAAGAATATAAGAATCTTAAACCTCAAATCCCTCACCTAACCAGGAAAACTCTCAGGTATGACTTATACTCCAGGGTCCTCACAGGGCCAACCTGGAGCTCTCTGAGTAATTTTGCCTGAAATTACATTCTGAGGATTAAGCGGGTGAGATCATGTGGTGTGAGGGTTTTTGTTGTTGTTTTGGTTTGGTTTTGCATGCAGTTCAGGCTGGTCCTGAGCTCACTTTGTAGCATGGGCTGGTATTGAACTCACAATGATCCTCCTGTCTCAGACCCCCAAGTGCTGGGATTACAGGTATGTGCCAGCACACCCAGCTAACACAAGGTTTAAGGAGACGCTGACTCTTGGGTTCACATCCAAGTCTCCTGACACACACACAAGCCTCTTGTCCCCCAGCTCTGTTTCTAGCTGTTGGTTTTCCTCCTCTTCCCTGTCCATTTTCTCTGCATTTTGGTGAGTTTTCCAAGGAGGATTTCTGTAATAAACCATGTGCTTGTGAATCTACATCTCAGGGTCTGCTTAGGGAAATGTGACTGCAAGACACTGGCTTGTTTTGGAAAATGCTCTCTATGTTCAAAAAAGAGAAAGAAGTCGGGCGTGGTGGCGCATGCCTGTAATCCCAGCACTCGGGAGGCTGAGGCGGGAGGATTGTTGTGAGTTCGAGACCAGCCTGAGCTACAAAGTGAGCTTAAGGCCAGCCTGAACTGCATAGTGAGACCCTGTCTCAAAAAAAAAAAAAAAAAAAAAAAAAAGAGAAAGACATGGCTTCTGCCATTTCTCCCGCCCCTATGCCCTGGGCTCACAGTTGGCTGGGAAGACATGGTTCAGGACCTTCCATGTACAGACAATTGTGCTCTCTGGTTGTCACCCCAAAAAGGGACAAGTACCCTCCAGTGCTGTAGTGAAAGCCCCAGTTGCCTTGCTTTGCAGAGCTGCCCAATACTGCTGCTTGGAAGAGAATCCATAGCATGTGGAAAATTAAAAGCACTTTAAAAAATAATTATCTTTTGCACAGTCAATTGCTGTAGACAGTCATGGATTTGCAAACTGTAAAGGCAAAGAGATTTGCTCTTAATTGATTTATCTTACAGTATTTGGATTTAAGGTTTAGTGCAATCCCAGCTGCAGGGAAGATGCTTGCCTCCTGACACTGCATAGATTTGTGACAAGAGGCTGAGGGACGCAGGGGCAGCTCTGTGGGAAAACCATGGAGTCAACAAAGAGATTTTGGACTTGGAGGAAGCTCCAGCCCCACCCATCCCACATAGCCTATAGTTAGTTGAATAGTGTTCTGTCCAAAAGACATGTCCATCTACAATCTCAGAAGATAGAGGGAAGAGGGTCTTTGCAAATGTAATTAGCTAAACATTTAGAGATGTAATCGTCCTGGGTTTAAGGTGAACTCTAAATCTAATCATTGATGTCTTGGTAAGAAAAGGAGAGGAGACACACAGAGATGTGGGGAAGAAGGCCATATGATGGCCAAGGCAGAGATGAGAAGGATGCACCTACAAGCCAAGGAAAGCTTGGAGCCCCCAGGAACAAGGAGAGGCAGAAGAGCTTCCTCCAGAGCCTTCCGAGGGAGCAGCCCCTACAGGCATTGCAAATTTAGGCTTCCACCTCCAGGATGAGAAAATAAAATGTGGTCGCAAGTCCCCAAATTGTGGTCATTGGTTATGGCAGCACTAGCAAACCTCACACTTCTAAGAGGGTTACAGAAAGGCCTTCAAATGAGGCTATGAACCAGGGGTCAGGCCATGGACTGAAGTCAAAAAATTGCAAAAATAGTCGTAACTGGCTGGCAACCCCCAATGTGGTCCCCCTCAACTTCTCACTAAATCGTTAGGATGGGGTGGGGAAAAAGGCAAAAAGAAAATTCCTCTCAGTGTGGGAGACTAAGACAGGTTTTCCATTGGAGACTCATATCTAGGAGGAACCAATTCAAGACTGCAGATACAGGTAGAGCAGGCAGATCTACCTAGTTTGTATTCTGTCACTCATATCAATATCCCAGGATAATAAGTCAAAAAGAAGAAAGATGTGATAGCTAGCTAGCTGGTGGTCAGCTTGTTACAGCCAGCTAACGTGAACTGGCACAATGCTGCGTGTGGGAGGCTCACTTGAGAACTGCCGCCAGCAGCATAAGAGGCAGAGCTGGACAAGCTGTTAGAGGCTGTTAGGGAAGCTGTCCGGGGAAGCAGTTGGAGCTGTTGGAAGCTGCTAGTTCTCTTGGGCGACCTTGTCATGCTGGCTTTCATGGTGAACTTGGCTGTTCTCATTGAAGGAGGAGCTCAGGGCCTTGCTGTCACTGAGAATGGCTACAGTTCACTTTGAGGAGCTCTGGTTGTCACCTTGAGCATCACTTCCTGGCTCCAGAGGGGAAAATAGTACACAGCTCAGTGTCCTGCCCCGCTTGCATGAGACATTACTGTGGACTCCAGGTCTTCAGCTGGGTTCTTTGGTCTTCAGTGTGTGGACAGATTTCCTGAACTCTTGTGTATGATTCTTTGGATGCTTCATTATAAAATAAGTGTCCTGGGGGCTGGGAGATGGCTCAGTGGAATAAGCACTTCCCTGGCAAGTGCAAGGGCCTGAGTTCCACCCCCCCCCAAAAAAAAAAATAGTGTCCTGTATTGTATTGTTCATCTTGCAAAACCCCAAACTACACCAAAAGGTTTGAGCCGGGGATGTAGCTCAGTGATAGAGCTAATAGACATCACTGACCTAGTGACAAGTCAGTGATCGGGCCTTTGCCCAGCATGCACAAGGTTTTGGGTTCCATCTCCAGCACTGCTGCTACAGAGGAAACGAAGACTTATTATGGCTCATGGTTCTAGTCCAAGGTCAAGAAGCGGCTGAGCACAATATGTTGAAAGACGGGGAGCACTTAAGAGAGCTAGCCAGACTGGCCTCTACAGCAAGCCCCTGCTGAAACAGCCCATTAATCCATGAACTGTCTGAATGGATTGGTTCATCCATGAGGATAGGACATGAATCATCACTTCAATGTTCCACCTCTTAACATCTCATAATGGAGTCTAAGTTGCAACATGAGCGTCAGAAGGATAAATCACAGATGCAGGCTTAGGTCCCAGGTGTGCTGTTCTCAGTTCAGGTTCAAAGGTGACTGCAGGGAAAGAGGCACCACCTGCCTTCTGCTATGTGGGGAGGACCCCAGGGCCAGGTGCGAGCTAGGCAAGCACTCTGCCATCATAGTTCACCGCAAAGAAGAGCTTTTCAGATCTTAGTGCTCCCACCTTACTTGGGGACCTTGGCAGGAGGCAGGTTTTGATTCAGCAGGTTTGGAACTCAGGCTTAGAGTCTGCAGTTCTCAGGACATCCCAGCTGCTGCTGGTGTTGCTCCTGGACCATACCATATCTAGCAAAGCTTTAGCATCCTTAGAAACAGGTGTTTGGGGAACAAGGTCTTAAATGGTTTCAGTAGCAGATGTAGCTCTAGGCAGAAGTTCCTGCTGATGAGATGGATATTCTCCAGGTGAAAGCTTGCTAGAATCTGGAGCCAAACGGAAGTCATGCTAGACCAGCAATGGTGAACCTTTCAGGACATTCAGTAATACAAACAGCGCACTGTGGCTTGTGTGTCATAGGCTCGTCACCACTGTGGTGTACTGTGTTGTATTCAGCAGTATGGGCTGACCTTTTGTGAACTAGTGTAATATTCTCCTGCCTCATGAACGACAGGACTTGACCCCGTGACCTGCTCTGGCAGGGGGAGGTGGGTGGAATCACTTTGGGAAGATACCAGAAGACCACTGCTTGGCCCAGCATGCTCTCTCTTTTTTCTGCCCAGGCTGGCTCTGCCGGGGATTAGCTGCAGCCATACCCTTCCATACGCCATCTCCGAGGCTGGGGGCCCCCTGCGGCATTGCCATGGTGAGAACTAGTGAAGGCTGCATGGCTGGGAGAAGGAAGGGCCTTGCTTATATCCGTGTCCCTGGTAATGCTCAGGGTGACCCCAACAGCAGTTCTTCCTCCTAGCAATGCAGCTGAATCTTCAGGTCTTCCAGCCCTCCCAGCACAGCCTTGCTGGGGTCCCATGGAGGTGCCCGGCAACCTGAGCAGTGCCCGAAGCTGTGTGGCTGTCGCCAGCTGTGGGCAGCGAGGCTCTGCTACCTTGCCTTTTCTCCTCTTGGATCTTGGAGTGGTCTTTGATTCCTGCAGCCAGCTCTCTTAGTGTTTCTGCATTGTTCTTTCTGGACTTTGGGGTCCTTTAGGACTCACTAAAACAAGTCCTGCACTAAGCTGTCTTCTCTGAAGTCACGACATTATTCCTATTGTCCTGATGCTGTTCCTGGAGGGGACCTCTTCCGGGAGCAATGGTGAGGGGCGGAGTCTGAGCCAAACTGCAGGGGATGTGAGGTCTTCATAAGAAATACACCCCTGAGGTCTAGGGAGATTTCTGAGGTCACTCCTTCAATGGGGCATGACCTAGCCTGTCCTAACTGATAGGAAACCTTCAAAGTCACCTTCAGTAGACAAAAAGCAACACCAGAGCAAATCACACACTGACAACTTTACTAATCCTATGAAGCCTGGATTAATGCTGCTGTTTTTAATTAATTAATTAACTTGGTACAGGGTCTCACTATGTGGTTCAGACTCGTAGTGATCCCACTGCCTCAGCCTCCCCAGTGCTGGGATTACAAGTGTGCCCCACCACACCCAGTTTCAGGGCCGACATGATGCATCCACGGTTCCAGGGCCTGCACAGCATGCAGTACTGGGGATCAAGCCCAGGTCCTTGTCCTTGCCAGCCAGGCCCTTAGACATTGAGATATCTCCCCAGCCATGATGTTGCTGTTTGAATTGAGTGAAAGAAAGGAAAAACAAATCCTCTCAGGTTTAAGAATGAATATTTTTATTATATAAAGAATTTTATTGTTATATAAATAAAGACAAACATCTTTGCAACAATTGAACTAAGGTATATATGGAAAAATGCTCAATTGTATGGGTAATCAAAAAACAGTGCAATGTGACATTATTGTTATAGGTGGAATTGTCCCCACCACCACCACTAAAAAAACCCCAAAACAATGTATTGAAATATTATCCCCTTTACTCCCTCAGAATGGGACCTTATTTGGAAATGAGGTCATGGTAGGTGGCATTAGTTAAAATGAGGTCATAATGAAGTCGGATGAGCCCCTAATGCAATGTGACAGGTGTCCAAAAGAAGATGGCCTCTCCTATACACAAATGACAAGTGTCCAGTTATTCCTCTAACCCCAAAGAACAGAGCAAAACTGATAGATGAAGCCCTCTTAAGCCACTCACTGTCCTCTGACCTTGAAACTGACCACAGTCATGTGCAAAACCCTAGCAGAGGTCAGGCAGGGAGGACCAGGCAGAACTACCCAGCTGACACACAGACGTGTGTCACTGAACTGGATGGTTATTACACAGCAGAGGCTAGCTGATACACTTCTGGCACAACTGTCTGAGAGTTCTGAGATAGCAGGAGATGACAGTGAGTGAAGACAAGCCCCTCAAAGAGACTAAGTGCGAGGGAACATGGAAGCTTTTATTGCAAGCTTGCAACTGATCAATACCCTGACTTCAGGTCAGGATTCCCAAAGTTGTTGGTACCGGCCTGAACTTCGCTTTCAGGTTATACACTTTTTAGCTTTCCCTAGTAACCACGTTACTTCATTGCCTCCTTTTCAGGAATGTTACAACAATATTGCTGAGGAGCTGGGGAGATGGCTCAGTGGAATAAGTACTTCCCTGGCAAGTGCAAGGGCCTGAGTTCAATCCCCGCTTCCGCAAAAAAAAAAAAAAAAAAAAAAAGAAGTCACCAAATTGCCACAAGGTTTACATTTCTCTGACACTGTTGACTATCTTCCCATAATGGGGCAGTATGGCTTAATATTTACCCTATCCCTCAAAGTGTCTTAACTATTTGTTCCTATTTTATGACCCTGGTTTTCTTTAAATGGGCTTATTATAGACAGAGCTATGTGGGAGGGAGGGAAAAAAAAGAGTTTAACTTAAGTGACCCTCCCTTAAAATAGAGTCTCTTTGGTCTTGTCACTTCCAGGGCAGATCCCAGGAGGTGGGGCAGCTGGCTCTCCAGCGGGCATGTTTTCAAGTCTACAGGAAATTGCCAGGCAGCTGTGGCTGAGACAAGTTACTTGCCTGCCAGCGCTGCAGGCATGTTCCTGTTTTGTCAGAATCTTGCCAGCACTTGAGAATGTCAGGCAGCTTGATTTTTGCCAATCTGGAATATGCGAAAGGGCTTCTCACTGTTGTTTTAGCTTGCAGTTCCTCGATGGCAAGTGACGCTCTGGATCTGTCCTGAAGTTTATTGATGGAATGAGGCTCGTGTGAAGAGGCAAGCTTCATCAGAGTTCTATTTCTCCACCTTTTTAGTCTGGCAAGCTCTGGCACACTCTTGAGAGGTGCGAGGTGCATAAAGCTTCGCTTCTGGAGAGTCTTTGTCAGCTCTTTGACTCCTCTAAGACTCAGCACAGAACTCTGCTCATGCAGGAAGCTTCTCCTAAATTGGAGCTCCCACCCTGGGGCAGGTGCCCCCCAGTACCCCAGGTACTTCGTTCTCCTGGAGTTCCCACCTTTTCACGAGTGGTCATCCAGTTCTCTTCCTAGTGCAGGGGTGTTTGGTAAATGTGTGGTGTGTAGGTGGGGTAAGGCCATGGGCTACTTTTGAAGGCTTGCCAGCCTCGGTTCCTTTACCTGTTAACTGAGCATGGTGCAGACCTAGAGAGTGGTCCTGCGCTTTAAATGCAGAAAGAAGCACAGCATACCTGACATACAGTATGCAGCCATCGATTGAGACAAGCAGTATTTAGAATAGGGAGGTCCTCATCTGTTTTGGTTGACAGACTTCAGGATTTAGAAAAATAAAATATTGTACTGGGGAGATAGTTCTGTGGCATAAGAGCCTGCCTGGCAAGCATAGGTCCTGAGTTTGATCCCTGGCACTGAAAGAAAAGAAAACATTGATATACACATGCACAAAATATTGTGCACAATTTCAGGAACTTTACAGAAGCTATAATGCCACAGACTCAAACCAAGAACCCATAATTTAAAGATATTCGTGTTCGATTATTTCATTAATGCACCCTCTACCAGCAGCACCTAATAAATGCCTAATAAGAAGGTTTGGCTGGATGAGTTTTTTTTTTTTTTTTTTTTTTTTTTTTTGGCAGAACCGGGGATGGAACTCAGGCCCTTGCACTTGCCAGGGAAGTGCTTATTCCACTGAGCCAGCTCCCCAGTCCGGCTGGATGAGTTAATTGAGAAAATGCATCAGTTTCTCCCGAAATTCCTGAGCAATGATCATCTCCGCCCCAGTCGGTCCTTCCTGGCCCAACGCCTATAGGGGGGAGAGGACTCTCGGTGCACAGGATGACCTTGGTTTCTCCTGATGGGCAGAAACAATGGCCCAAGGCCTTCTCTATGTCACCAGCAAAGACTGCCACAGCCTCCCTGGGCCATGCTTTCCAACCTCCTCACAGTTCTTTTTTTTTTTTTTTTTTTTTTTAAATATTTTCTCCAACTCTAAAATCACAGAAATGTGACTCTGAAGAGCAACTGCAGTCTCCGTCCTGCTACAGTGCTTTTTAATTAGGTACCACAAAGCCCTGGAGATCCCGCTGCTCCCTTGTAACGGCATGTTCCAGAAAATTACTGCCGCCGCGCTGTATTAAGGGAAGGCTACTCAGCTGATTCTGTAGGCACGTCTCAACAATGCTGGGCTGTTGTTATTTGTGGTCATTGTTGTTATTTCCAGAATGGGGGATGAACACCCGTCCTCCCGGAAGGTTGTGTGTAGGACAGACCTGTTTTTATGGAGAAGTTAGGATGAGAGAGGCTGAGAAACTATGCATGGAATTGGGACAGGAGGATTTTCACCCACTGGAGGTGGAGGAAGAAGTATTTATGCTTGTTGAGAATATATTTAGCTGAACTGGATTGAATGTGTATGTTGAAGTCCTAAACACCAGAGTTTGAAAATACAACCATATTTGGAAATAAAAGAGGCAATGAAGCTCAAATGAGTTTTATGGGGAGTCTTAATCCCAATATGGCTCATAAGAAGAGGCAAGCAGACACAGATTTGCATATAATCAGGTGAAAGGCCGTACAAAGACACAGAGAAGGCGGTCTTCTCTGATCCAAGGAGAGAACACCTTGAACACCCAAGGAGAACCCAATGCCACCCACACAGTGATCTCAGATTTGCAGTCTCCAGAACTGTGAGAAAACAAACACCTGCTTTTTATGTCCCCTAATCAGTGGCCCTGTCATGACAGCCCTCACCACCGACAGACACGCCTCTGTCAGAGGAGCTGGACTTACATGCTGGCATGTAGTCTCCACTGTATCCTTCATTTGCTCCACTGCATGGATGAGAATGCAGAGCCAGACAGATTAGTCACCTGCTGAAGATCTTACTGGGTGACAAGTGGCAAAACCGAGATGTAATCCCAGGTTCCTATGACTCTGATGCTTGCCACGCTCTAGCCAGAGAAGTCAGGCTGAGGGGAGGGGAAAGACAGCCATTGACCAGAATGTGTTTTGGAAGTCTCTTCCAACAAGAGCAATCCGTAGATTGCCATAGCTCACTGTACCCTGGAGGCTCGGGCATATTTTTAGCAAGCCTTGGTGTCTATCACATTCTTGAAAGGGTGCCACACTCACAGAAGATCTTTAAGAAGTTGCAAATGTGTCTATAAATCTTGGAGAGTGGTTGGAGAAGGTGCCTGGTGCTTCTCCAAGAGAAATCAGAACCTGCATCTGCAAGCTGATGGCTACTTCCAGACACTGTCAGGGTGGTTTGGCCCAGCTCTCCCTGTCTTCCACGGCTCTACCTCTGCCTACCTCCTCTCCACCATGTTTTTGCTCATGCTGTGCCTTCTGCCTAGTGACCTTCCCATCTTACCCACCTGGTAACCCTAGCTCAGTCAAGGCTCTACCTTCAAGCATGCCCTTTTCCAGGAAGTCTTGGCCTCTCCTGAAAGAGTTAGGGTCTTCTTTCTCTGGGCATTTGTTATACTTTGCTATCTTCTGTGTCACAGCAGGCCCAGAGATAACCGCAGTGATGTGCTTGGACATATTCCTTTCCTTTGCTTTGGGCAGAACTTGTGGATTGCTGAAACCAATAGGCAATGGTAAAGGAGATAGAAAGTCACTACTGTGATGAGGTTACTTACATGACAAAGATGGGGATGCAATTCCTGTTATTCCATTCAGTGTTAGAGGGCACCATCTTAGACTGGAGACACAAAGACTCTCTTTGGCTTTGAGCATGTGGACTTATCTGTGAAGGCTATGTGTCAAGGTTGTGAGTGGCTTCTGGGGACAGGGAGCAGCCTGAAGCCAACACCCAGCAAAAATGTGAGCCCCTCATATCACCACTAGAGATGGACACTATTAACCCCTGCATGAGCTTAGAAGTGCATCCTCCACCAGTGAAGAGTCGAGACAAAAATGTAGACCAGCCAATGCCTGAATTGCACTCTTGTGAGATTCTGGGCAGAGAAAAACAGCTAAGCTAAGCCAAATTTCTGACTCGGGGCAGCTATAATAAAATAAATGTATATTGTTTAAGCCACAAGTGAGTAACAATTTACTAAATAGCAATAGATAACTGCTATACCCCAAGGCAACACACAGCCAGAGTTGTTCATGCTGTTCCTAACTAGATGAGATCCATAAGAGCAAGGACTAGAGCTCAGCTCTTCCAGCCTTACACAGTGCCCAGCACACAGTAGGCACCTGATAAATGAAAAAATGTGATTTTAAGATTGCACCCAGCTTTTTAAAAACATAACTCTGATTCTAGGATGTTGAGACTCCATTCGCCGTTACCTTCAGTGAAGGTCAGCAGCGATATCAAATTCCCAATGAATAAAAAAGAATGCAGAGAGCAAGCATTCTTCTGTCACAGTCATGGGTTCTTTGGCACAATTGGCCAAGTAGTTGGGCATGCAAGGCCCTGTAAATGTAATAACAACGTCTGCTGGGTGCCTTTGAAGATGGTCAAAGGCAAAGGCAAAAATCACAAAACCGGTTGAAAGGCAGCTAGGATCATTAGCTGCTATTTGAAACCCAGAGGCAAGGAGACATTAAGAGCCTGGAACCAGTTGGAGGAAGAGTCCTCAGCCAGCCATGGAGCCAAACAGAGAATTCCAAATCTGCACCAGCCAAGGACCCCTACAAAGCTCTCCACACAACCCCTCAGCCTCCCCTTCCCCCCCTCCCCTCCTCCTCTGCCGTAGACACAGGACCCTGATGATGCTTGGAGCTGGAAGGGCTGCAGCTCACCACCTCCAAGCCATTCACTGTACAAATGGAGAAACTGAGGCACGGGGAAAGGACTTGGTCGATTGAATGCAGAGTGTCTCCAGAGCAGCATTCACATTCAGAATTCCCTAAAGACTGAGATTAGAAAATGAAACAAAACAAAAAGCTTCCTTGAGGCCCCGTGCAGAAATGAAGCAATTAATTATTATGGAACATTAGACACCTCACTATTGAGAAAAACCAAAGAAGCGTGATGGTGCTATATCAGTGAGCAAAGCTAAGGAGTGATTTTTTTTTAATAGCCAGTGCATAGCTGCCCCATGTACAGTGCATCTGTGGTCCCAAGCACTGTTGTGCATTCCGTGTGATATTTGCTAGCTTTCCAACCACCTCATTTTATGTTCCTTTCTTAGCTCTCCTTTATATAGGTGAAGAAACCGAGGCTCAGAAGGATGATGCAATTTCTCCAGGGTTGCATAACCAGGAATTATTTAACCAAGTCTGTCTGTAGTACTGACCAAGGTGCTGGGATGCCAAAGTGAGTTGGGGACTGAGGCTTAGAGAAAGGGGTGGCACCGGGAAGGCTTGCCTGGCTTTCTCACGTTACATCTCCCAGCACTCTTCCCTGCCACCCTTGGTCATATCTGATGCATACAACATGACACGTACTGACTTTCAGCTCCAGGAAGGCAGTACCATGGGGGTCTTGCTCTTGCCGAACACCCAGAACATTGTCTGACACAGCAGAGGAGCTGAGGACCTTCTGAATGATGAGTGAATGAACTGAGCAGATGCACAAGTGTGTGGCCCACTTAGCCACTCTGATGTGTGCCTGGCCTGGGCATTTCCCTAGAGGCTCTGCTAATCTGAACCGGGCTGGTGTTGGAGGGAGCATCCCAGTGTAGCCAATATGTAATCCCTGATTAAAGGAGCTCTTCCAGAGTTTGTAACAGGGAGATTATGGCACTGCAGGCCTGATAAGGTCACTTCCACTGTTCTCTCTCTCTCTCCTCTCCCTCCCTCCCTCTCTCTCTCTCTCTTTCTCTCTCTCTCTCTCTCTCTCCCACAAACTGGCTCCCTGTGATATGTTTTTGCTATCATGATAGTTTGCTATTTCTCCCAAAGCCATGTAGAAGATCAGCATCAATTCCAAAGCGTAGTGAGAATAGATATCAGGGAAACCACTTGTAGCACTGACACTCAGTTTCCTTGTCTGTAAGTGGGAGTAGTAATAGTATCTGCTTCAAAGGAAATGATGCCTTCAAAGTATTTAGTCTTCTGCCTGCTTTCAATATATTTTCCTTCTAGCTACTGTGAAAGAGCCTGAGACAAGCACTGCTGGCTACAGGAGGGCTCAGCAAGACAGCAGTCCTCTCCTGCTCTTGACTGTTCTATCTGTAACCCCAAAGCCAGAGAAGTAGGGGCCAAGCAATCACTCAGTGAATTACTGAGTACCTCCCACGTGCCTGTCATTGGGCTGAGCACCAGACACAGAAGTGAGGGTTACAGCCCCTTTTCAATAGTCAGCTCCAAGGTACTAAGAGCTTTAAATGAGATGGACGGTGTCGAGCATTACAGGGGCCCATGGCATGCACCAGGCATTGTGACAAATACCACATGTGTGTGGACAGATGCAGCACGCAAAGTAATATCCATGGCAGTGCAGCTGACCCAGTTCTAAGTGAATTCAGGTGCAAAGTTTCCCCAAGGTCACAAAGACGCAGATAGCAGAATTTGAACTTGGAGATCTACTGCATGCTCCAGCACCCTTCCAAGTGAAGCACACATCAAGCGATTTTCTGTGACCATGAAAGCGACTCTGCAGACTCCAGCTGAGCCAAGATGAATACCCGTGTCTCTCTGCCTCTCCCGATGATGTCTTTGTGCTCCCCCCTTTCTTGCCTCTCTCTTATCTTCTGCACTTCCATCAGTATTGTCTGTGTTATCCACAAGTCCTGGAAGTAGCTATTTCTCTTCACTTTGCTGTTATCCTCTGTTCCCACTGACATCACAAGGAAGACGCAGGCTGCAAGCCTGGAGCAACAGTGATAACTCCAGCTTCTAATGTCCACCCTGCAGGGATTCCTGGGCTGGAAAAGTTTCCACACAATGCCTGGCATCAGATAGCTTTGAGCCTTCTCCTCTGTGTCCAACTGAAGAAACTCAGGGGTCCTCAAGACTTCCTATCTCATTTTCTCTCCATGATATTTTTTCTAAAACTCTGCTCACTTCATCCACTGCAATGTGTCAGCTTCCCAACAAGGAATCATTAGTATTTTTTTGTACTGGGAATTAAACTCAGAACCTTGTACTTGCCAGGCAGATGCTTGTGCACCTGAGCTATATTCCTGGCCCTGATGTGGCTTATTATTAGCTTCTGAGTTTCAGTCCAACTTCCTAGAGAAAATGCAGTCTTCATACTATTCCCACCCATGGGGGAAAAATGGCCCTTAGCCAGTCCTACCAGGGGTGTTTATGTAGTACAGTGTATCTAAATCAAACATTTGTAAGGCTACGCAACACAGTAAGAATCAGAGGTTGGGGGGAACAGACTCTCTGGATTCAAATCACAAATTTGCCTTTAACCCCCTCGGTAACCTTGAGTGTAGTTGCTTCTCTACATCTCAGCCTCTTTTCTGTTTTACTAGGGAGGAGGAGGAGGAAGGGGAAGGAGGACAGGGAGGAGATGGAAAAGGGGAGGAAGAAAGAAGAAGAAGAAGAAGAAGAAGAAGAAGAAGAAGAAGAAGAAGAAGAAGAAGAAGAAGAAGAAGAAGAAGAAGAAGAAGAGCTGTCTCCCTTATTGGTTAGAAGAAAGAATGAGTAATGACTTAAAATGCAGGTCTTTCAAACAGTGGCAATCGATAAATGTTATCTATATTTTTCTATATGTCCCATGGGAAGCGTATCTCCAATTAAATTAATCACTATCATCTTCTAAAGATACATTTCAGTACAGAAGAGGAAACAAGAGAGGCTCCAAATGACAGTGCAATAGAAAAGGGCTTCCTAAGATTGACATAAAACATGGAAGCAGTAGCCAGCTACCTTATGCTGTCCCACAGTTGCAACATGATTTCATGTTGTTGCACAGAGCCTGCACCATCCAGGAAAGGGTTAGAACGAAGCCTGTTTCACGAGGCAGGGGTGGGGCCATTTCCTGTAGCTGCACAGCTGGTAAAGGGAAGCTCAAACAACAGCTCTGCCTGATGCCCAGTGTGCAGCTCAGTATGCTGCCTCTTGGTGAAACAAGCAACTCAAAAGACAAACAACAAACAAAAAGCCAGCTCAGTGCAGAGCATTCTAAGTGCTTGGAGATTGTACTAGGCACAGTTTCCTCTCCTTTCTCTCTGTCTTTCCACCTGTCTTGGTGTGCTCCACTTTCCAGAACCATCCATGGGGAAAGACATTGACTGGCTTGAGTTGAGGAGTAATGCCAAACAATTAAAATGGCTTTGTTAAAGCAGGCCAAGTCCATAGGAGGCAGCCACAGGAGAATACCGTGTTCCCTCTGAAGAGGGCAGTGTCCACCCAAGGCCAGGCCTCCTGCACCCCTGTAGTTTCCTCTCAGGGCCAACGAGCTGGAGTCTGAGCAGCTCATGAGAGCCCAGGTAGCTTGGGTTTCCAAGAGCTTATCTCTGAACAACAAAGACATCTTCAGAAATGAACTAGGATTCTTGAGGTTTGAGCACGATTACACACTGCCTCTCCTGTGAGAGTACACAGTGCAAGCTGATCCTAAGGTGGTTATGCAAGACAAGGCAGAGTCCCAGTGCTTTCCTTTTCAGTGCTCTCACACTTGTGTGCCCTCTCAAGCCTGCCTCTATAAAATGAAACAATAGCACAGCATCCCAGATGGTCTCTGATGTTTGCAGAAGAAAGTGTTTCCTTTTCTATGAAGTCTGTGGGCAACAGGACTTCTGCTTGCCTGAAGCAAAATATCTTCCTGAAAACATCCTTTGCACAGAACTAAAATGTTGGGAATGGGGATCTCAGCCCCTGGTATGCATTTATCAAATCAATCACAGTAATTATAATTACAGCACTAACTAAGTGAAAGCTAGGCATGAAATACATTTGCAGAAACCCTGAACTGCATACACTTAAGCCCTATTTGGTGGCATTTTGATGAATGCCATTAATACATTTTGGGGATGGCGAAGATTAATTTTTTCTTAAACATCTTGGTCTAGTTACATTACAGGCTTTAACTAGAGTTAAGATGGTGGAATAAGAGTATACAGTAGTAGGGTGGTGTCGCTGGCTATTACAATCTTTTTTTCATTAGACATTCTGTCAAGTATGTTCACTGGGTATTAATGCAACCTAAATGTGTATTAGGGAAGTGAAGCAGAGAACTGAAGATCTTTAGGGAAAATAAAACTGCAACTCTTAGCCTTGGTTTTTGGAATGCATTAAATCAACAGTGCTAGAAATCTATGATCTACATTGTTTAGAGAAGGATGTCCATTTGTGGGGATTTTCATTCAAGGGTTTCCTCCTGAATAAAGTCCTATTTGCTTCCAGTACTGTAGGTTCCCTCAGTCACTGGAATTTTTATCCTGGTTTTAGATAAAAACCATTTATATAATTTTTCTCCCCTTCTAGACTATGACCCCCTGGACATCAGAGATTTTCTCTTTTTAATCTGGGCCTCTGGCACCTGGCAATGACCCAGCACAGAATAGGTACTTGAAAAATGTTGGCTAAACAGTGATCGATTAAGAAAATGAATAAGTAGATGAATAGTGAGTGGTCTATCCTTCTGGGTGGAACTCAAACCTACTGAAGGTGACACCCCTCTCCCAGGCGTGAGATGGCTCTGGCTTGGAAACTGCAGACCAGTTTCAGGAAAAAAAATGCAGCTTTCTATAGGACAGGTAAGGAAAAGCAACTCCAGTTGGAAGGGCCATGTGCGTGTGGGGTGTGCGGCTACGGTGCTACCGCCCCTCTTAGAAAGCCATCTCTGAATCATAGCACGGGGCTTTCCTTACACTGCGTTGGAGCATGGCTGCCCACTGGCAGATGCCCTAGAGCAGCTCCCCATTGTGTCTTGGGACGGGAAAGCAAAGGATACTATTTTCACAACCCACTTCATAGGTGTGTGTATGGACAGTATTTGTAATTTCTGAGATAACGGTAGACATGGAGGCAGCTGTAAGAAATGGGAGGTAGGCATCCCACCAACCTTTCACCCTTTACCCCCCAGCGTGGACATCACAACCAGAACGTTGACATTGAGAGAGAGCCACACGTAGGCATAGGTATGGTGTATTCTTTGAATTTCCTAAAATGGTTTTCCTCCTCGGTGGAGACGGCCCAGGCCTGGGCCCAATCGCATCTGCTCTGTGGTGTGCAGTTGACTCCCAGAGGGAGTCATTTCTTGCACACAGCAGGGGTCCAACAATCGTCCACATGAACACTCGAACTTGGATGTCGGTGTGTGTGCAAGGGCGGGGGGCGCACAGCGTTTTAAGGTAGAAAAATCAACTGTGACGCGCCTGCTATTTTAGAGGCAAAAAGCAAAAGTTGGCTATTTTTCCCACATTTGTGAATTAGCTGGCTGCGTTACTGCTTCAAAGCAGTCCTGGTCCACATTCTCCAACTACTACACAGCGCAATTCTTGAACCCTCTTCCCCCCTCACACTAGAGGGGGGAGAAAGGCGCTCGCAGGACCCTCAGAGGTCTTTCTGCCCCTATCCCTCACTTTCACCCCTTTCTTCCCCAGGGCTGGACTGTTTCACCCCGTCTCCAGGCAACGGCTAGGCGCGCCAGGCGGGACGTCATTTCCTGAAGAGCCCGCAGGGGGAGGGTGTAGGGAGAAGGAGGGGGAGGGGCGTGGCCAAGGCTGAGCTGGCGCTGGCGACGGCGACGGCGTCGGAACTCGCTGGAAGACTCGGCCCCGGGTGGCTCAACAGTTCGCAAAGTCCGGGCTTGCGGCGGCGCGGCTCCGTCTGCGCTCAGGCGGTGCAGGGGCGCGGGCGCCCGGGCTGCTGCATCCCGGGGCTGCCAGGGACATGCTCCGCACTCCTGCCGGACGATCGCGTGGTTGCACGGGCTGCGACTCGGGGGCTCTGGAACTATATCGACCCCCGTTCTAACTTCTGACTTTGGGGTCCCCCAGCCCTAGAGAACGGGCGGCCCGGCTGGGGGAGCCCCGGGCATGATGTGACGGGGCGGTCAGCTCCGCTGCGCCCCTCACTCCAGCTGCCCGTCGTCTGCACCTCCAGAATGTAGCGGCTGCCTCCGCGCCCCCTTGCCTCGCGCCGCAGTCTCCGCGACCTCCGGCTCCCGCCGCCGCCACTTTGTCCCTCGGTATTCCGCCGTGATATCCTCGACCTTAGGCTTCCAGTCGCCGTCTCTTCGTCCCCCAGGTTCCAGGTTCGCGACCCTCGCCGTCCTTGCGTCCCCGGGAATCTAGCAGCGGTTTCTAGGACGCCCCAGCATTCAGTCACGGTTTCTGCGCCTCTCCAGCCCAGACAGACTCCAGCCGTCGTCCCTGCGCGCCCCTAAACCGGGCTTCAGGCGCCGCGCCTGCCTCGTCTGCTGAGACCCAGCCCCCTCGTCCCGTCCTTGCAGCCGAGGCTCCAGTGGTCGTGCCAGTGCCAGCGAAGGCAGCAATACCCCGCGGCGTGCCTCGCGTCAGCCCGGGCCTCGGCGAGGAGATGAATGCGCAGCTGGACGGCCTGTCGGTGAGCTCGTCCTCCACTGGATCGCTGGGCTTGGGGGCCGCGGCGGCCGGCGGCGGGGGCGCAGGGCTGCGGCTGCTGTCTGCCAACGTACGCCAGCTGCACCAGGCGCTGACCGCGCTGCTGAGCGAGACGGAGCGGGAGCAGTTCACTCACTGCCTGAACGCGTACCACGCGCGCCGCAACGTCTTCGACTTGGTGCGCACCCTGCGCGTCCTGCTGGACAGCCCGGTCAAGCGGCGCCTGCTGCCCATGCTGCGCCTGGTTATCCCGCGCTCCGACCAGCTGCTCTTCGACCAGTACACGGCCGAGGGCCTTTACCTGCCTGCCAACGCCCCCTACAGGCAGCCCTCCTGGGGCGGCCCCGACGGCGCAAGCCCAGGGGAGGTGCGTCTGGTGAGCTTGCGTCGCGCCAAGGCTCACGAGGGCTTGGGCTTCAGCATCCGCGGGGGCTCGGAGCACGGAGTGGGCATCTATGTTTCCCTGGTGGAGCCAGGTTCCCTAGCCGAGAAGGAAGGGCTGCGAGTCGGGGACCAGATTCTGCGTGTCAACGATAAATCCCTGGCTCGGGTGACCCACGCTGAGGCTGTCAAGGTAGGGCTGTGGTTTGGGCAAGAGCTAAGGAGCAAAGCATGGCGCCCCCCTTCGGTAGCTCCATGCTGTGTGTCCTTAGGCAAATGGCTTGACCTTCCTGGGCTCCACTTTTCATAACTTTAAAGCAGGAACATCACATTTGTGGGATAGATGCCAGGCACTGAGCCTATACCGATGCCTTGGCTTTGCGGGGACCCCCCCCCACACACACACACTTCTATTCTTGACATTGAAACGAAGTTCTGCTAGCTCTCAAGCGGCCGCTGGTGGGTTTGGTGACCTCAGAGCTCTGGCCCTGCCTAGCCTGTGTCCCCTGGGACAGGCACTGGCCCTCAGAACCCGAGGTTCTCCCCTTGGAAAATGAGGCAACTGGTCCCTATGTAACCTTGTTGAAAATAAGGCTCCTGCCCGATTCATAGAAATAACTGCCCTGGCCTGGCCCCATGAGCATCTTTGTGCTTTTTGTGTCTGTTAATTGAGAAAAATAACCTAGTGACAACCAGCTCCTGGGGATTTAGTCGTGCTGTTTGAAGAAGTGCACGCGTTTGCTAATCTAGCCCAGGGCTGTTGAAAACCAGTTGGAGTGTGAGATGGATAGTGTGTGGACCCTGGATAGATTCAAGGGCCTCTTGCAAACATTTAGCTCCCACTTATGTCCCTGCTTGCACGAAGTGAAGGGTTTTGAGAGACAAGAACACCAGCACAAACTGCTGCGGCAGAGCTGAGCTCCCCAGGGCTTTGGCTGGCCTATGCTGTTACCCCTGCCTCACCAGACCAGGTGTCCTGAGCTCCAGCCAAAGCCCACTGGCTGCTGGGAAACTCCTAGGCAGCAAGGTCCAGAGCAACTTTCTGTGTGCTATTTAGTGACCTGAGACCAGGTGAGCTGCTCTGACTGTCTTGCTGTGAGCCTGGGACCCCCCATTTGCTTCCTAGCATGTTGACCCCTCTGGGGAGACTCCTGTGTGTTTGCAAACTTCTTTGCAGTTTCTGGAAAAAGGCTGATTGCATAGATAATACCGAGTACCGAGGTACCTCCAAGGTACCAAGGGCAAAGCTCTGTGGGTCCCACACAACAGCTTCCTCTGTCTGCTCCCTGACATCAATCTTTCACTTTTATCTAGCATTCCTTTCTTTATGAAGAACTAGTCCATTAGCCTTGGCTCTACAGGGTCTAGAGGTCCTAGATGATAAATTTGTGCTCTAACGATACTTGATCCAAATGGTCATTTATATATGTGGATTCAATTTTAGTGACAGTTTAAAGAGACTGGGGTAACTTAATCATTGGAGGTGATAGGCTTTGGAAAAACTGTCAGTTAATCGGAGCACTGGAAACACTAACTATCCCTGCACTTCACTTTCTGGACACAGCCGGCCATGAGGGTCAAGCTGCTTGGCTGTGAGTTTCGGTTTCCTAGCATTTCATTGATCTTGCTCAGCCCCAGGCCTTGCTTTCTTCACTTACCTCATTGCTTGCAGAGTGATGCCTCAGCTCTCCCAGGCCCTGCCACTGAGGGAGAGCCTTTGGCATGTGGCACATGCATGCTGACCCTCCCTCTTCTGTCCTGCTTTTTCTCTTGATATGACTGCTAGGGCAGAATGAACCCCAGGCCCATGGTCGCCCATCTTCAGGCCAGCACTGGGCATATAATCTACCTGAGAGAGATTTCTTTGGGACCTTAGAAGCAACAGAAGTGAATATTGCTTTGTTTTGTGCAAACCCCAGAGAGAGAAGGGGACAAACTTTAGGATAAGATGGAGGAGGAGGCTACTATAGCATTATAAGATTACAGATGGCTTCAAGGACAGTGAAAAGAATGCCAGTGCAGAGAAGAGGAAGGGAAAGGGAGAGAGTAAGTGTGCAAAGGTATGTGTAATATAAAAGAATATTTAATTAAAATGATTTTTTTTCTTTTTTGTAGTGCTGGGGATTGAACCCATGGTCTCACCCACACTAAGAAAGCACTCTACTACTATACCTCCTGCCGGCCCAAATTAAAATAAATTTGAAGAGTTACATGACTTAAGAGTTAATGAATTAGAGAGGGTCACAGCCTTTTATAAAAGGAAGTAAGCAATTATTTTTCTGACACATGGAGCATCTATTGTTATTCCCTACAGTTTACTGAGGATTTTATCAAAAATATAATTGCAAGTAGCACCCGCCTTCTGAAGCCCTTTTATTGTGGCAGCAGTGATGGTCCAGAGAAGGCCATCCATGTGCTACTTGCAGTTATGTCGAGATGTTTCACTTTTGCAAAAATCTTCAATGAACAGGAGCCAAACTAGTAATAATAAAGTAGATCAAAGTTTTTCAGCCGAATACTCTTGACAAATTGGCCAGTGAGACCCCAGGCCTCAGGTACTGCATGAGCATTTGCTGCACACGTGTGTGTGACCTTGGCCAGGCGCTGATGCTCCTCTCTGTGCTCCAAGGTGGATGGCCCGGGGGCTGTCCAAGGTCCTTTCCAGCCCAGAGTCCAATTTGTGGGACATGTGCTATGCAGAAGGCATCCACAGTGTCTCATCTGCTGTTTTATTTTTTCTTTCAAAATTCGCCTTTGTTTAAGGCCGAGAGAGTTGGCTAAGGATTGGGAGATGAGCCCATTGGCAGTCTTGCAGAGCATGATACTAAATCAGAAAATTGATAGCTTACGTGCTGTGGTGCTGAGGGCCAGACTGTTGCGTATCAACCTGAGAATGCCAGTGCTGGCACTGTTCTGGAGCCGGCAAGAAGTGACAGGAGGATTCAGGCACACACAGCAGCACCCTGGGCACACAGAACGCCCTTCACTTAGGCACCCGCGCTCTTGGGCCCCTGTTCGATAAAAATCAAACAGTTTCATTATAGTCTCAGCATTCCCGCAGGTAAATCCATGGAGCCTATTAAAATTTGAAGTGTTCCAGAAGTTGCAAACCGTTCCCGACCCTTTCATGTAATTAGAGTTATCGCCTCTTTCCTTCCTTTGCATGATAACCTGGGAAGAATCTGTGTGGATTAATATAAGTCATTATATTTGGTTGGGCAGGTTCTAAATGACGTATTTGTCATTTCACCACCGTACATGGTTAGCTGAAGCCATTACAAGTTACTCTGACCTCCTGCTTCGTGCGTGGAGTGTCGCTCTAGCTCCTATACCCGCTGGACACACTGGACCTTCTCCCAGGCTCCCTCTCAGGTCCTATGAATCAGTCAACAGGGACATGTGGAAAGACCACTGTTTATCAGCCTTTGACTGAGCAGCATTTTGGCTGCGGCAGACCCCGTCTGCATGCTCTCTGCCGATCCACTCCTTCAGTTTAGTCTCATATGATTGTTTGGCTCAGGCTGACACTCACAGCTTTAGAAAATTATGCCTCCGATGTTAGACCAAATCCTCTTCCCACTGGTTATTTACTGCTCAAGTCGAAGAAGCATTTTGTGGACTGAAAGATAGTGTCTTCATTTATTTATTTATTTTTAAGAATTGATATTTTTAGACAAGGTTCTTGCCTCCTGGGTTGAAGCTAGACACAAAAGAATCCAATGCTAGCTTCTGGGTTCTTCCTATTGGCCAGCAAACCCAGTGTTTTCTATGGCTTGCCGTACATTCATCTTTCAGCTGGAGCTGCAAAGAGAAGTGTGATCCTTTAACCTCCACCCGATGGGGCTGTGAGTGTTGTTGCTTCCCACTCCCACCTGCCTCCAGCCACACAGTCTGTGCCCACCTGTCGAGTGGGCACAGCCCCCGGTGAGTGTGCCTGTCTGCTCACACTCAAGCATGCCTGTGTCTCCTCGGGTCTTAAGCTTCCCCTGCTCTGCAACAGACTTTGCGCCAGAGCAGGCATGCACTGGGGATTAGGCTCCCCCTGGGCATCTAGCAGGCTTCTTTTATAGCCTAGAAGAGGAGCGTTCGGTCCCTGCAGCTTGGGGACCCCAGACTGTTTCCTAGCCAAGACCAGAGAATCTGATTAGAAGGAATGACATTAAGTGGCTGGAGGTTGCTGGAGGCTGAAATATAAATCTTTCCAAATGGATTCTTTTCCTTTGCTTTTTTTTTTTTTTTTTTTTAAAGCCCCAAGCAAGAATCCAATATTAACTCTAAGCTCATGCGGGCATCTAATTGTGCCGCAGGGCAGGGGTGCTTGAATTTCGGCACTGTGACATTTGCCTTTTGCTCTGACAGCCTGGCAGGTGGAAAGGGTGCAACATGGGAAGCACACACTCTCTCTGTTCTTTCCCTGTGCATTTCTGGTGTCAGCCACAGGCAGCAGCACAGTGAGCCAAAGCACTTATGGGCAGTGGTCCTGGTTGCTGCTGGCATTTTTTAGTGGACTTTTATTTTTGAGAAGGGTTTTAGGTTCACAGCCAATTGAGCAAGACAGAGCCTTCCTATATAGCCCCTGCCTAAGTCATGCTTAGGCTTGTGACTTGTTGATGTCTCCCACCAGAGAGGTATATTTGTACAATTGATGAGGCTAGAGTGACTCATTCTTATCACCCCGTCTGTATCTATATTGCACTTGCAGTTTAACTCTGCTTTACAGGAACACTGTGGGGAAGGACCCACCTTTGCTAGTGTCTGCTGTGCTGTGTGTTTTGTTCCTTCTGTGCCATCTCCTCTTCCCAGAGGAGTCAGGAAAATAAGGATCATGGTCAAGGGTATGAAATGGGCCAGCCCAAGGTCATCACTGGGATTAGTAACAAGGGGCCTCCCTGGAGCTCAGGCCCAGAGATTTAGCTTCCTGGAAGACATGCCATCCTCCCTAGTGCAAGGCAGGAAGCTGTCACACTTTGTGCATGAGGTTAAGGGTCTTTTGAAAGACTGTCCTTCACTAAACAAGGAGGCTGAGACCTGTCAGCAGACAGTGACCTGCCCCGGCTGATCATCCATGCATTTTTCCTTCAGGTGTCTACCGCATCACAGACCTGCATGGGCTCAGTCTTCTGGGAATCATGGAGGAGACTGCAGGCCCATCCACTCATGCAGCAGGTCACAGGGCATTTCTACCTTCTCCAGTGCACTCCTGCTGTGCCTGTCCAGCCCCAACTCCTGATTTGATTTCCTTTCAAGCACTTGTCACTTCTAGCAGGACTTCCTTTGCCTCTGTTTACCGTCTACCTACCCCTCTGCAAGTAAGCTCCACAGGAATGAGAATGGAATATAGGGGTCCTTCAGTTCACGAATTGTGGAAAGAATTCAGTTCAGGAACCGAGAAACCAGTGCATTCTTTGTCCATTCCCATGTCCCCACCTTCCGGCACACAGCAATTACTTCAGTAAGTGAATGAATATGTGCTGAATGAGTGCAATAATCTCCTAATCCAGAGCTGCTGAGTTTAAGATTCCTTGCTTGCTTCTGCAGTGAGAGATCTCATAAAAGTCTGTACATGGCAGTGGGTGCTAGGTGCACAAATCAAAGGAAACCGCAGTCTGCAGTGTGTGCTGTACAAGTTGGCATGTGGTTTTTGGAATTCCCATGAAGTCTCTGAATCTCAGTCTTTGGAGCCATGAAATGGGCATGGCTGCCTTCCACTTGCCTCCTTCTCTGATGGCCATCATATGGGTTACTAGGTGTGGAAGCACTGTCTACTGCTTTGGCGAAAGGCTATTTATTTATTTATTGAGACAAGGTCTCACTATGTAGCTTAGGCTGGCCTTAAACTCATTTTGTATTCCAGGCTGACCTCAGATTCACTGTGATCCTCTTGACTCAGCCTCCTGACTACAGGGATTACAGATGTGTGCCACCACACCCAGCAGAAAGGCCTTTTAAAAGGGTGGTCTGTACTTGAGTTGACCAACAGCATTTCCCCTCGCCTGGAGCCCAGATCTAGCCCATGGGACCTCTTTGGCTAATGTATTTATCACTTTTCTCTTCATTTGAAAACCATATTCCCAGAAGTGGATTATTTTGGCAGCCTGATTGTGTCTGTGGTTCCAAAATAGAATCATTTATGCATTCCGAAGCAATCAATGAGCCAATTTGCGGTGAGATACATCTCAAGGCTTTAAAAAAAATAACAACAAAAAACAAGTAACGCTTCAGATTTCAAGGAGCCCCAATATTTCAGGTGCAGACCAAGTCCAAAATAATGGTATGCCTGTCTAAAAACTGCCTTGTTGTCCACAGAGAGGGTATAAGAAGATTTATTTTCCCTTTCTCCAGTCCCAACACCTTTGCCTCTTGCCTCCTTGGAGAATCTGTGTTCCTTCTGCTAAATTGCCTGTGGCTTTGCTTCAGCTGGCAGCCAGCTCGTGGCTGTTTTCCCCTCCACCTGAGTTTCCTAATATCAGCATCCTCTTAGCTCTGAGTGCAGAGTAAACACATCAGCCTCGCATACACAGTGTTGAAGTGTCTTCTCTCCTGGTTCTAGGGAGTCATTTACTAGGTGGAACACAATATAGCCACACTAGGAGGAGTATTCCTAAGTACCCAGGAGCTGGGCCATGGCGATTCACAAATGTTAGCTTGCCTGAGAGCTGGCAAGCTCTTCGCAGGCAGGTCTGAGCCGTGTGGGAAATCCTGCCTTCCTTTATGGTCCCAACCTCCAGCAGCATTTGTGCATCTGATGACTTGGCCACAGGGCAGGTGCACCTTGTGGCCATTCTCAGCTGTTGTGGAGCAAGATTCCAGCTGATGCATTGGGGTGGCGTGGAAGAAGGGCTGGGCGTGGAGGCTGGAGGGGGATCTGGGCTTACTTGACAGTGTGACCTTGAGCAAGTCCTTCTGCCCCTCTCTGTAACTCACACATCCTGGCTGCTAAACCTGGCTCATTGTCCTCACAAACAAGTCATTGTCACCACTGCATATCAAAAATTTAAGGTGACCCCTATGGCCCTTTGGGTCCCACTGCAAGCACTATAATGAAAAATGTTATTGACTGCATTCCCTTGCCTTTGAAACTGTGTTTACTTAGTTACTTCTTTTTTTTAAAATGACACTGGACAAAATATCAGGAGTTGGGGCCTGCATGATTGTTTGTGGCTGTTTAAATGGCAGCGTCATTTACTGAATGTAGTCAGTATTGTCACATAAATGAAGTTGTTTTAAAAATGGAAGTGCTCAAATCTGCCCTTTGGTATCTGCATTGTTGCTTCGTAGAAGTTAATAAAGACTAGCGGGGAGTGGAATTGTGTATCCCTGCCTCCCATGAGACCTTGGTACATAGAGACAGCTGATAAGGCAAATGAGTGGCTCGGTGGCCTGGAGTGTGGCTGTGTTGTACCCTGGCTTGGCGGTGCGTCCAGCCTTGCTCCACAGCCAGGTTCCCTGCTGGCTTCTCTCAGTCCCATGATAAGGAGAGGAGTGGCTATTTCCAGAGCCTATTACAGCAGTTAGTGGGGGTGAGCTGTTGATTTGGTAACATGGGCTTCTTCTGCACTTAGTATTAAAAAAAACTCTTGTAATTTATTTGGACCACAGCTGAAATAGTGTGCTGGGCCTCATTAAGAGGTTTCTGATAAGAAAAGCAATGCGGTCCAGCGTCAGACATTCCCCTCCTGTTGTGGAGCTTCTTCCGTGGAGAAGCCAGGTGAAGCGCTGACTCTGGGCCCTCTCTATCTATCCAGAGCATGACACTCCTGGCGCCACAACGCAAAGAGCTTTCAGGGATAGCACAGGCCCACTTGGTGCATGTGCCACAGGTTCACCGCCGCTGCACTAGCATGTCTGGGCCCTTTCCCTGGGCCCTTTCCCTTCCCTTCAGCCCTCTCCTGGCTGTCTCCTCTTTCTCTTTGAGGAGCCCCAAACTTTCTAGATTTCCCTCAAGTCTCTGAGTCTTCTTCCTCTCATGAGAGTCCTTGCAGGGCTAAGGTTTTAGTCACCGTGGAGGCCATAAGATACAGCTGTCCCTCAGATTCCTTCTGTCTCCCCCCAGCATCTACCCCACTCTTCTCTAGCCTTGTCTCTGCATGGGATCTGTGCCTCTTCATGTTTTAAGTTTTTGTCTGTATTTTCAGTGTTTCTTCGGCATTAAGAATCATCCGTTTGGAAGTCCGGGCTCACCTCCAGGCCTCTGAGCAGCCCTCCTTCTCCTCCTCCTCCTCCTCCTCGTCCTGTCCTCACACTGTGGACATGTACCATGTTAGCCACCTTGTGGCTCCCCCCCTGCAGCCTCTACTCCCGGGGGCAGCACTAACTCTGCGGGCCAACCTCTCCCAGGGCATCTCAGGCTGCTCTTCCCCTCTCTACCCCCGCCGCTGCCCTGTGGCCACCTCCTCACCAGGCTGTCTCCGCTTACTCATCTGCTTGCTGGTTTGCTGTCTGCCCTGGAGGTAGAGTGAACGCCCCACATTCATATTTGATCCAACAGGGGCTCTCACCTGGGCTGCAAACCCCCAGGGTGGAGGTCAGGCTCTTTAGCAGCCCTCCTGGGGCTGTCTGCATCTCCTTTTGCTTGTAGGCAGCTTTCTTCTCCCTTGGTCCCTGATGGGATCTGCTTAGGACAAGTAACACTGCCTTCTCAGAAGCTCCCGTCCTCTCCCCACAACCCTTTTTGGGCTGGCAGGAGCCCTGTCCTTCCACCCTGCCATTGCTCTGTGTTCAGGAGACCCTCTGTCCTGTCCTTGGTTCCCTCGGGGCAACACCAGCTCCACCTGTCTTGTGACACAGATGCCATGTCGTCTTTGTGGCTCATAATGCAATCCTAACCTTTGTGTTGGGCAGGGACATGCAGAGCACTAGCACAGCCATATAACACACCTCTCCATCCCTAGGACAAAATAGCCGGCACCCACAGCTTGAAAGAGGAGAGTTATTTTGATTTGTGGTTCCAGAGAGTGCAGCCCATGATAGACTGCTCCAAAGAAGCAGTAGCATAGTAGAGGAAAAGCTGCTGGACCCACAGCACCCAGGAAGCAGAGGGGCAGAAAGGAGTTAGGAGGAGCAATAAGGACTGTCCTCCTAGGGCACGCCCTCCATGACCTGCCTCTATGCGGGCCCTGCTAGCAGCACAGGGAGCCACACATGCATCCGCGGACCAATCCACATGAGTAGAACATCTCCATAGTCCAAACCCAAAGCCTAACCTCTGAATACATGAGAATTGTGCACGGACACTAGTTACAGCCAGAGGCAGAGCCACACTGTCGACCCAGGATACTGACCTGGGGGACTGCAGAGAGGCAGTGTCTCACAGTGCTTGAGCCTGAGCTCTGAAGCCACTTCTGAGTTCACAGCCTGCCGCTGTCACTCTGAGCCTGAGTGGCTTTGAATGAGCCTCTTTGCTGCTGACTCTCATATTCCTCCTCAGTGGGATTCTGAAGAGGAGGTGGCCAGCCATGGGCACATGGCTGGAGGGAGGCAGGATCAAGATTTGAACCCAAGTCTGCCTGCTTCCAGAATGTGTTTATTTTAGCTGCTTCTGACAGGGTGAGAGGCCCAGCATGTTGGCAAGAGGAGCGGTTCCATAAATGACCATTTTCTCCTCAGCCTTTTCCCTCCTGAAAGTGGCTGCATGGCTGTTTGATGACACAAGGAACCAGAAGACCAGGGCCCTGGCTGTCCTGCCCTTTCCCTGGTATACTCTGCATTTTATTAACTACACTTTAGCCACAGAAGTGATACAGGATCTCTCTCTCTCTCTCTCTCTCTCTCTCTCTCTCTCTTTCTCCATCCCTTCTTCCCTCCCTCCCCTTTTCCTTCTCCATTATGTCAGGTTTTGATTTGGTGTCTATCCATGGAAATTCCATGTTAGGTGACTATGACCTGACCTCAACCACGATCTGCACAAACTGGTTCCTACCTGGTGACATTGTCCCATTGTATGGCAGAGTCTCTAGATTTGCCTATACAGCCAGCTGTCAGAACAGGACCAGAACTCTGAGAGGCTTCGGAGGAAAGCCCCTGGGTGTCATGGAGAGGGGTGGTGGATGAGTTAAAGGAGCATTTTTGGCTTACAGGAAATGTGAGGAAGCAAAGGAATCTCCCTTAGCCTTTAAAGTAAAATGTGTGTTTGTGTATGCATAGGTGCTTCTTTTTGTATTTATTTTAATGAGCTAAGATGCATAGGCTCAATTTAACAAACATGAAAAGCACATTAAAAATACAGATTATAGATATTCCCACCTACCCAGAAGTAATCAGTTTTGGAGATTGGATTCCTGCTTTTCTGGTATCTCGCGTATATGATTGCATCAGGAATTCCGTGCACACGTGCTGGTCTCCACACGCTCATCGAGCCTGCCTCTTCCACCAAGCCACGTCTCATGGCCCTTCTCCTACTTTGATAAATGTTTCTAGAGCATGATTTTTAATGGCTGCCTAATATATCTTAGCAAAGCAATACATGATTTATTTAACTCATTTCCTCTTGTTGGATAGTTTGCTTTTCTAGTGTTATCCGTATTGTTACTTTATATATCTTTGCACATTCATCTTGAAGCACATCCCTAATCCTCGGGCTGTCTTTCTAGAGGTGGCGTTGACTCAGGGGAGAGCTGTCATTTTAAGGCTTTTGATAACAGTTGCCAAACAGTTCTGAGGAAGGAAATTGGTTTTTTATAGTCCCTCCTGCCAACATTAGCAGTCTACGAGCTTCTTCATTTCTCTCCAGCAAACCCAACACTGGGTATTATATTTCATTTCCATTTTTCTAATCTGATAGTCAAAAAGGTATAATTTGTATAATCCAACTAGTAAGGTTCAACTCCTATGCGTGTTTGATGATTGTGTACACATGTTCTTCTCTTGCTCATTGATACCCTGAGCCCACATAATCGTGAGAGCTTTATGTTTCAGTCAGCTGGGCACCCTTTTTCAGATGCCTGCTGAGCCCCTTTTTCAAAGATGGTGGATGAATTCACCTTGGGTTCAGATTCTTCAGGCAGGGATTGCATGGAATGGGAAGCGACCCTCACCTTTCCCAGCAAGGGTGGTCAGAAAGAGAAAAGGCACTGAAATATAATGAGTCTTGGGCTAAACAAGCCCCATCGATGTACCTACTCAAGGGCAGAGAAAATGACATTGACATAAACAGATATTCTGGTGGATCTGAGTGCTTCAGGCATTGACCCTAGAGAACGATCCTACTTATGATGCCTAGAATTTTGTTCTTCCTTTAAAGAAAAAAAAAAGGAATATCAAGACAAAAAAAAAAAAAATTAGGAAAACAATTCTTTAAACTGTAAGGGACTACAAGCTAGGCTCAGTGTATAACTGAAGAATACCATTAAAAAGGAATCACTATCTTTCTGCAATCTGATCTGTCCCCATCCCGTGTGTGTTGTTTTGCAAAGGGGCGGTCACCCTGCCCGTGTCTTGCAGGTTTCTTACAGCCTTACCCCAAGGTCAGAGTGTTTCCTCCTCACTTTGAGCATGGAGGTTTGCTCTTTGCACACAGCCTTCCATTTGGGAGGAGCCAGAGGGGGGAGTGTGGGCTTTCGAGTGTCATACCTCCATGCCAGCCTCTGGAGGATGAATAGGGGTTTACACACAGGCCACTTGGAGGTCCAGGTCTTAAAGGAAAGAGGGAAAAGGGATGCACAGCTGATATTTTAAATCTTGTTTTATGAGGCTCCAATGAAAGGCAAATTTAAGCAGCATTAAAGAAAACCTGCAGGGAGGGAAGGTTCCCATGTCCCTGTCCTCCTCCATGGCACTCTGCACTTTCCTGCATGGGCCTTTGCCCGTGTCCCCACACCACCTGCTTCCTGGCCATTTTCCCTCACATATATGTTGTGCCACTGTTTCTGGATCCTTCTGTTGAGCTGGGCTCCCCAGGGTGCCTGGGGCTCCCACGGCTGCCCCATCGTCCACTTGATTTCCCCAGGGGTGCAGCCAGGCCAGCAAGCGAGGTGGCCCACAGAGCTGGGGCAGATGGGCCTCATCTTGGCACAGCTGTCGTCCAGGCTCTGAGCCCCTGGTGGGAGCACAGATGTTGCTGATGCTATTGCCAAGCCAGAGTTATTTGAGAAACAGTGGATTCTTACCGCCCCACTCCTTGCTGTATTATTACAAAAGAATATAGGAGTAACAAGTTTCAGACTCTCATTGAAGGAATATTTACAAATGACACATGACATGTTCTTAGACCAAACTAGCAGCTGCAAAACATTTCTGAGGAGTAGGGGAACAGACGTGGGAGGGGAAAGCAGATCTCCTGTCCAGGCCTCTGTGGAATGTATCTCTCCAGCTGCATGGAGGTGTCTAATTCCCCAGGTGCATGTAGCTTTTACAGTTTGTTGGTCCCCTCATCGATTGTTTTCTCGAGCACTTATCCTGCAGCTCATGTGGTCTGACACCCTTTTCAGACACCACATGTATCGTTTACTTGCTCAGATGCTTACATAGTTAATATTCCTACTTATGTCAAAATAACCAAGTGAATTAATCCAAAAAAGCATATCATTAGAAAGGCAGAGGGATCAGAAATGACACTAGAAATTGTGCAAGGATGTGTGTGTGTGTGTGTGTGTGTGTGTGTGTGTGTTTACAGTTCCTTTCATAGAGGCACTATTTCATCTTTAAATTGGATTCTGCGCTTCCAAGCAGCGACGGCAAAGGAGAAATGAACAGGTGCTTCTGATTGTGCTGGGAAAGTCTCCAGCCCCTCACGCAGGGTCACGTCCCCCTCAGCGGTCAGTTCCAAGAAGACACCCTCGTGCATCTCTGCTGACCATCACTTTACGTGGAATCACTTATATTCAGGAAGGAGACCTTCCTGCCTCCCTAGGCTGTTGAGGGGAACAGGGATCAGGTCATCACACATATAATAAGTGTGCGAGATGTGTACTTTCCGGGACAGGGAGGAGCACGTGCAAGGCTGTGGTCGAACGGAGCTGGGAGCACCTGATACTGTCAGAGGGCTCAGGTGGCCATGCAGGAGCCGAGGCTGGCCCGGCATCAGGGCGAGCACACGGGCCTGACGTGCACTGCAGGCAGTTCGCCGTGTACGGCAGTGGCAGTGGGGAGAGTGTGGGGCAGGGAAGAGACAAAAGAATCCTCTGGCTGCTCTGTGGAGGCTGGGCCGAAGGCCGAGAGAGGAAGCTGGGAAACTGCTGTTCTGGGAGGTCCCTGGACAGGGTGATGATCACAGAGACATGGAGAGCAGTGGTGCAGATGGAAGGTGTTCTGGAGACAGTGCTAATTAGGGCTTTACTATCTCATGACATCAAAATATGCTGCTCTGGCAGAGAGGCCGTGTCAACTCAACAACTGTTCTCCTTCAAAATCAGGCCACATGGGCAGGATCTGTCCAGGCTGTGTGGCTGCCCCAGCCCTGCTCAGCACTCCGGAGCCTGTTAAAGCCTCCTGCGGTTGAAAGGCTGAGTCCTGTGCCCTCTTGGAAGACCCTCATCTCACCTGTCTTGGGACATAGTGTAGGGTTGGCTTTGTGTTATCTGAACCCCTGTGGGCAGCAAGGAGAGATGGGTGAGAACAAGCTTGAAGAGCCCTAGATTCCTATCAAGGTCCTACTTCTCATCTTCTTTGTGGCTTTGCATATGTCACTTCACCAGTAGGCATTGCTGTCCTCATCTGTACAGTGGGAAGAAAAGGACCCGTGGCCATCGTGTCAATGCTGGGATTAATCACAGTGTGGTCACCATTTTCCCAGAGCCTCCTGGGTCATGATCCACACAACTCCATGGAGACAGTCTGTGGCCCCATTTAACAGATAAGAAAGCTGACACTCAGAGACATACTAAGTCACCTTGAGTCTCACAGATAGGAAGGGGTGGTACCTCATTGGGAAATGGCTTTCTAGCAAGTGTATCTTCCGCTGGAAAACTCATCGTCCCCACCGTAAGCCACTATCAGGTTCCCTTTTTAGGGAGTGTGTTGGAACACTTTAGGGTCCAAGATTTATTCCCTCAGGTCAAGTTGGTATACAGACCCAAGATGTGCCTAAAATGTGAGGTTTCTGCAGCCCACACAAGAAAGTATAAAGGAAGGCAGAGCCCTGCATTGCCACGGGAGACGACTGGGAGGCTTCTACCCAGCCTAGTCCAGTGTCAGGGGAATTCAGGGTTTCTGCAGGCCAAGTGTACCGTGCTGCCCCCTACAGGTGTTGATAGGAATTGCAGCTGACAGCACAGCATGCCAGGGGGACATCCTTCTTCCCAGACATAGATGTGGTTGTGTGTGAATGAAGATGTGCTGTCCACTGGCGTCAATATTTCCACTTCAGCCGGGTGGAGCAGACACTGCCTGCTTCAGGATAGGACGTCAGAGGAGGCTCATCAGAGGCGTTTGCGCTGGTAAGCCCCACAGAACAATCTGGATACTTACGGACAGGAGAGGGAGAATTTCATGTGAATCCTTGCCAGGAACTCTTGTAAGGAAAGAGATGAGCTTCGTCTCATGTAGCTTCAGAGGGAAAAAGTTCTCCAAATAAATTTCAGCTGAAAAGAGGTAAAGAAGAAGCAAAAGTGTCCAGTATGGGTTGACTTGTATTTTGCGGGGTTGACTTGTATACAACTTAGAAGATGGTTTTGCCTACGTACAAACCTGGGCTCGCAAATTGCAGGGACAGCTCAAGGACAAACCCAAAGTGTAACTGTGGGTGCTGTAAGTGGTTCCACTGTGTTCTTCGTTCTTTATGAGAATAATCCCTGAAGCTTTTAGGGCTCTACCCTATGTCCCAAGCCTATAATGTTATCAATAATATTAGTATATATTATATATTGGAATACATATTATATTTTATATATATGTTAATATGACACCATGTGAGATGAGACCACTATTCCATCTCACACCCGGGGAAGGGAGGCACGGAATGGTTAAACCCCTTCCCCAAGGTTATAGGCTGTAGAGCTGGCAGGAATACTTGGCTGGCTCTGAGCTGGGCCCTCCATGCCCTCGGCTGCTCTGCCCAAATCCCATGTGTGCCTGAGTGTCTTGTGCTCACACGGGTGTGCAGGAGTGTGGGCGGATGACCTGGAGCTGCGTGATTCCGAGTGAAATGCGCTGCTGTCTCTGTGCCCTAATTTGAACAATTTCCCAGGAGCTACCAGGGCCATAGATAGTGCATTGAATGTCTTGTTGAATGAATGGGTGGATGAATGGGGTCGTGAATGAATGCCAAGGAGGAGCCAAGAGAGGTCCCAGAGAAACTAGAATGGGCAGTGTGCCCCAGGGAACTTGCCTGGTGGTCATAAGGGCGAGATGATGAATGTGACTCCAGGCCCACGAGGTAGATGGTACAGAAACATGAAAGTGAGCCAGATGCCCATGGAAGAAGGAGAGCCATGATGCCCCCCTGGCACATGGGGAAGGAGCTGACTGGTGAAGTGGGCAGCTCTGAAGAAGCGTAGATTAAAGGAGGAAAGCGTGTTTCCTGTAAGGAAGAAAGACGGAAGGCAAGAGGAATGGCTAGAGTTGCTAGTATTTGCATGCAGGCATTTTAGAGGTTTAGGAACTTCTTATGGCTTGTGTTTGTGAGAAGCAGGTGTTGGGCTCAGGAAACGGAGGAAGGGGGTACCATAGTAGTGAATTAAGACCTACTGTGTGCCAGATCTATACAGACAGTATACATCATCCTTAGTAATACTTACAACATGTGTGTGTGTGTGTGTGTATGTGTGTGTGTGTGTGTTTCTGGGAATTGAATCCAGCAGCACTCTATCACTGAGCTCTATCCATAGCCCTTTTTAACTTTTTATTTGAGATATAGTCCTGCTAAGTTGTACAGCCTGGCTTCAAACTTATAATCCTCCTGCCTCTGCCTATCAAGTAGCTGGGGTTACAGTAGTTACCCTTTTTATTATTTATTTATTATTTATTTTTATTTGGTCTAAGATCTCACTATGCAGCTTGAACTTGTATCAGTCCTCCTGTCTCAGCCTCCCCAGCGCTGGGATTGCAGGCCTGTGCCACCATGCCCCATTTTGGTGGCTGGCATGGTGCAGCGTATGATACCAGGGGTTGGACCAGGGTCCTTTGCTTGCCAGGTGGGTGCTGCGACTACCAAACTGTCTCCCCAGCCCAACAGCTATTTTTTTAAAGCTAAGAGGCACAGCGTTAGGTCACTGACTCTGTGTCACACAGCAAGCCGTCAGCAGCACCAGGATGACTGCCTCGTGTGTCCTCTGAGCAGGGCGCAGGGCGGGAGAGTAGGCGGGTCATCCTCCCAGGCTCAGAGCGGGCCTCCTGCGTGAGGCCGATGCTGTTTGTAAGGAGCAAGCCTTGTCTCCACGCTCAGAGATGAGCAGATGGTTTGCTCTTACTTGTCTTTACCTGGGACTGTCCAGACCCTTCTGTGTGTGATCGGGCATCTGCTCGCCCTGTGCCTTGGTGGCTCACATCACACTTGTGTTTGGTGTGTGCTTTTGAACATGATGTACACACACACAAACACACCTGCTGTATTAACACACCCACACATCCGCTCGCCCTCCTAGGCTGCGGCCTGTCTGGTCTGTTCCTCAGGCTGGTATGCAGCAGAGAATCACATCATGTTGGTGCATGATCTGGGGGCTTCCAGGTTGACTCCAATGAGCCGAGTGAGGCAGTTTGCCTCCTGAGAATATTAATCCAAGCAGCAAGTTATTCAGGTTAAAGATGTATACGTATAATTCACATCTCCATAATCATAACGTGCTGCCTGAAGAGGCTTCCGGTGATGGATCACTTCTTAGCCACGCCATCTGCTGGATCAGATGGAGCCTTCTCTGCCCGCACAGAAGAAGAGCGTCCTGGCCCGAGTTTTGCCTTAAACACCTGATGACACGTGTGGGAACACGGCGCCCCGAGAGCGGCCCTTGCCTGTGTGGCCGCCGCGTTTTTGAATGCACCTCGCTCTGCAGAGAAAGCACAACTGTGATCTTCATCCTGTATGGCAGAAAACAGATGGAGAGAGAAGTGGGATGACTTGTGTGACGTGGCACAGCTGGCATCGCTTGATTTGTGGGGAGGGCTGGTCCTGAAGGGATTCCCTGCGGGGAGGAGCTGACGACCGTGAGCGTCAGAAGCACGCCCAGGCAGAGCATGCCAGTGGCTGTAAGTGTGCCACATGTGCATCCATCTGCAGTGAGCAGGGGCAGAGCTGAGCCACAATCCTGGCACGGGGGAAACCGAGGACAGTTCCCAGGCCCAGCCTGACCTGTCCTGCACGGCCCTCATGTCTCGCTGTCTGTGTTGTCATGACTGTCACCACTATCAGCAAGAAAGAAAAGTTCTACTTGGGCTGGGACCTTACTAATGACTTGGTCCAGCCTCCTTTTTGCCAAGTGGCAAACCCAAGGCCTGCTAAGGGGAGGAAGCTGTCCACGGCTACTGAGCGCGCCTGCACTGCAGTTGGGCCCTTGGCTGGCTCTGCCGCAGCGGCCAGAGGTCACTGTACCTGCCTGGCGTTAGGTTGCCATGTAGCCTGCTCCAGGGAGAGAACTATGGTACATGGCCTGGTGCACTGAACCGTGACGGGGGACCTCGCTGTCCCCAGATGGCCCAAGCCTCAGGGATCAAGGGAGCAGTGGAGAGCGGGTCCACAGGGCTGGAGGAGGAGCTGGCCGTAGGAGCAGCACCTGTCTGCCTTCTTCAGGAACAGCTCCTCTGCTTCAGGCCGTGCTTTACCATACACAGACTCTATTTGGAAGCCAAGGAGGTGGTGAGGAGGGAGCGGCCTGCCCTGCCTGTCCCCATGATGCACACAGGCTTAAATTAAAGCACAGCAGAGAGGGGGAGGCACTCCTGTGGGATCCTACTGGGCCAAGACCATATCCCAAGAGCTGCTTAGATATCAGAAATGCTGCCTCAGGGCTCTTGTTTTTTTTTTTGTTTGTTTTTTTTTTTTCAGTTTTGCCAGAAAAATAAAGCAAGCAGCAAAGGATGATGAAATTCCTTCCTTCTGTGACCCACAGACAGCTCCACATTTATCCTCATGGAAGAGTTCACATCAGAGGTTCCGAGTGGTCCAGAATGGCCTAAACCAAAGTGGCCACCGGATTCTCTGACATCATATTGTCTTATGATGGGGAAACTGAGGCTCATAAGGGGAGGGCCTTGCTTACTGGGCTGTGCCTCTGGTGTCTGTGCCCCGTCTGTCCTTCCTCTGGTTTTCAGAGACTTGTCAGGGGCAGCCACCTGTGGGGGTTCAGCGGCATCCAGGGCCTCCTCTGCGGCAGCTGCTCTCTGTGGTGCTCTCATCAAAGGCATTTAACCTCCTCTCGGGCCTCAAGGTTGCTGCCAGCTATTTATAGCGCTGACCAGGAGAATTCTACTATGGCTGTGATAAAGAACACAAGCGGCGCGCTAAGCATCCTGTTGTATTCTTCCGTCACTTGCTTTCTTAACTCTTTGGGCAGTGCTTTTCAACAGCAAGCTTTCTCTTCCCCATGGAGACATGGTGGGGGCTGGGGTGGGAGGCGCCCCTGCCACCTGCTGCAGGCCTACTATGTGCAGAGGCTGGATCTCACACCTTAGTCCATCTGTGACAGGACACCCTAGCGGCAGGTGCTGTCCTTCTCCCCATTGTGCGCACACTGCTCTGAGGGGTGAGGAGCCAGCTAAGGGCTCCTAGCTATGTGGCAAGGTTCAGCGGAATTCCCCTCTGCCCACTGCCAGACCACGTACGTGGGCTCTGCCTGCCCTTGTCCCTGTTTTGCACTCAGCACAGCCTTCCAGAGTAGCATCCTGTGGGGTGATGGGCACAGAGATGTGATTTCTTTGGGTGATATTATTTACCTTTTTATCTAATCAGGCTAGACTTTTCTCAGGTCCTACTGTGTGATGGTGGAAGCTTTTGTCTCTCACCAGACACAAATATTGTGGAGACGTACTGTGTGCGGGCCAATACCTTGTCTCTGTCACCGGGGCCTACTGTGTGCCAGGTGTGATAACTTCCTCCATCAGGCATAAGTATCATGAGGTCCTACTGGGTCAGGTAATGTCTTTTTTGTGTAGGCTGCCCACGTGATGCGGATCTCCTGTGCACTTCCTCGTGCCTTATGTCATTGTGCACAGGTATTATGAGGACCTACTGTGACGGTGGTACTTTATCCCTCGAGAGGCTTCCTACTTAGTTCCCTCCAAGCCCAGTATACAGCCAGCTCCTTTCAGCAGGGCTTGGTCTCATGATGTACCAAGGAAGGAGCTAAGGAGCCAGGTTGCTTGGAATGGTGTCAGCCGTGCCTCCACAGAGGTGGGACCGGGGGTGCCACACCTCCTCAGAGTGGGACTGGTAGGCAGGGAAGGAGCTGCGATGACATGGGGCCAAGGTGATTTGCTGGCCCCAGCCTTCCATCTGGTTCTGACAGACGCGAACCTGGTCTTCTGCTCCCATAGGTCTGGCTTCACAGAGAGTTGGTTTTCCCAATTGTTCTGTCAGGGGGACACACGGAGGCCACTGTGGGCCTTCCTTCGCCCATCGTCTCAAGCATCTCTTTTAAAATGCACAAGTTGGAAGAGCCACAACTCTTGTTATTCCTGTACGAGGGACTAGCACTTGGGCGTGGGTGGGGGCCCTGTGCCGCCTGCCTCTCCATCCTGCCCTTGGGAGCCAAGCATAGCAGGCTGGGGCAAGCTTAGAGGAGCCAGAGCACAAAATGTCCCTCTCCCTCTTTTTAGACATTTTTTTCCTGATATTAACAGCATTGTACCCACATGATGGAATGTTTGGAAAATACTGAGAAACAGGGCTGCTATAACAAAATATCATACATAGGGTGGCTTAAGCAATAGACCTGGAGCTGGTGAGATAGCTCAGTGATCTAAAGCTCCTGCTTAGGAAAGCTTAGGCAAGCACATGGACGCAGTTTGATACCAGCACCATATGCCACACCAGCCCCATCCCCAGGGTGGGCTAAGCCAACCACACACACACACAAAAAAAGACATGTATTTACATTTCTAGAGTCTAGCTGTCTGAAATCAGATTGTCAATGTGACAGGTCCATGTCTGGACTTACAAATGCTCACCTTCTTCCTGCACCACACATAGAGGAAAGACAGGCAGTTCAGTGTGTGTGCTCTCTCCTCTCTTTCTCTGCCTTCTCTCTTCCCGCTTTCTCTCTGCTGTCTCCGCTTTCTCCATCACCACAGTACCCTCGTGTTGGGGGTGACAGGGCTTCCGTGTGTGAATTTAGATATGTACACGTTCATTCCTTAACGTGGGGTATACTTGCTATTAATCTAGTGCTGAGTGTCTGTCTCTTTGAATAAATAGCTACAGGTGCATTGCGGGAAAGCAACATGGCCAATCTGAGCTTCTACTTGAGGGCATGGAGTTCAGGCTTACCATTGTACGTGGATATTCCATCCCTAGACTGGAAAATGTACAACAAAGATAGTGGATGGTGACTGTACTCAAAAATAGTAACTATGGGTAATATTTACTATATGGAAAGACAAAGTAAATGAACACTGGCAACAGACACATTGGCCAAGTCCAGAGGAAGTCTGAGCTTCGAAGGGCGAGTCGATGTAGGACACATTTAATTCCTCCAGCATGACATCGTGACAGCATCTGCAAAATACTCTCTGCTTGGGACACTCATAACCTGGAAGTGGTTATGTAGGCCTGTTGCTACTCTGCAGACCCCCAGGAGTAACTCAGGTCTTCAGCATGAACCGTGCTGTCCATGTGGTGAGGCATAGCTTCAGGTAGAGACACACCAAGTCCATGTGGCCAGATACCACGCAGAAGCCAGCCTCGCAAGGAGACCTTCTAGGGAGAGCAGCTGCAGGTCTGCTAGGTCAACTCTTATCTGCACATATATCCTTAGACATCATATTTCTTTCGTTCTGACTACTTTAAGAGTAAAACGGAGGTTCCCCTTTCTATAGGACAAAACTGAGGACTAGGGAAGAAAAGGAGAACTGGGGGATGGGGCTCCTTCTCCTGAGGTGTAGGGTGGATGTGATTTCTCTAAGGCAGGACGACAGTGCCCCCTTTCTAACTCTGTGTCACCCTCTCTCTAGGCTCTGAAGGGCTCCAAGAAGCTGGTGCTGTCTGTGTACTCGGCGGGGCGCATCCCTGGAGGCTATGTCACCAACCACATCTATACCTGGGTGGACCCGCAGGGCCGAAGCATCTCTCCACCCTCAGGCCTGCCCCAGTCCCATGGCAGCACTCTGAGACAGCACGAGAGTGACCGGAGGAGTGGCTTGCACCTCCTGCAAGGCGGGGATGAGAAAAAGGTGAGCTTCCGGCTTCAGAGACCAAGGGCAGGTGTGGTGGGGAGGCACCTTGTGTTCCCCGTCTCCTGCTAACTGGACAGAGAAACTCAGTGGAGGACGGAGGAGGCACCTTGGTCCTGCTGGGGCAGGGCGTTGTGTTCTATCTTCCAGCCCCTTCTCCAAGATCCTGTTTTCTTAGGCTCTGTGCTACAGTATAATCAATAGCCTGGTATTTCAGTGAGTCTGATTCAATTCTCCTGCCTTCCTCCCGCAGCAGGAGAGAGGGGCTGTGCAGACAGCGCTGCCCAGGACTTACTCTTGGATCCAGAATCCTTCCATCCTCCAGCACTAGGGGGTGGTCCAATGGTCCGCCTCCCTCTTCCCCCTCCCCACTGGGACAGCAGAGGCTGGGGCACACTACGTCCCTGACCTAGCCCCCAACAAAGGAGGAAGACAAAGCTTAGGTTATGGCTTTAAAATAGAAATGACACCATTTCTTTTGGGTCAAGGCCCAGGTTCATGGCCTGGCAGGTGCTAGGACTCGGTATTCCCCAAATAACTGGCTGTGTGGGTCTTGGATTGTAAGAAGAGAAATAGGCCTTGGCCGTGTTCTCACAAGTAAGAACATGTTGCAAGGACATGGGCAGTCCCAGAATGGAAGCCCCGGAAATTAGGGAGCTGCCAGCCTGTCCTCCCAGCCTTCCCCTCCAGATGCCTGCTCCAGGGAGGGAGCACCGGACTGGCTGTCAGAGGCCTGGACATTGTGGTTGACAGAACAACCCAGAGTCTGGCTGACAGGGAAGGGGTTGCTACTCAGTGTCCCATGGAGCTGTAGCCTGAAGAAGGAGAACGGGGTGTCAACCAATGTCTCTACAGAGCTCTCCTCCCCCTAGGAGTGGTCCATGGGCATGGACCCCTCACAGCTTCACCTTCTCTCAGCCCTGCTGACGTTGCAGAGGCAGAGGGCTCCCTAAAGCCACGTCAGCCCCTGCCACCTGCTCTCTGCTGCTTCAGGTCCTTGATCCTAACAGCAGCCAGGGTCCAGGCCCATAGCTTGGGTTCCAAGCCAAGCATCTTCCCCCCAGAGACTTTCTCAGCTCCCCCGTTCCTGTCAATAAGACGGTAACATTTATTTAATGTGGTTTGTGTTTGCTGTTCAAACATCAATATGCAAGGAATGCGGAAAGCACTATGGGGCAGTGTTGGCGGCCAAGGTAGTTGGTATGGGGGTAGCTGCAGCCTGGGTGTCACCGGCAGAGTCACAGGCCTGGGGATCCTGGCACCTCCGCCTCTGGCACGCTCACGCTGGCCCTCTCCAGAAAGGGCTGCTAGGGCTGGGTCATATTCAAGACCAGCCTCGAAGTGGCAGAGGGAGAACTGGCTGCATCTTTCCCCTTACTCCTTTCCTATTCAGGGCAGGAGCTTCGAGTAGTGATCATCCTTGATGGGGCTTTGCGGGTCAGATCTCCAGGCTCAGGGTACCTTCCTGAGCCCTGTGTGCTGCCCCCACCATCTTAAGGATAAGGAATCTAAGCTCGGCACAGTGATAATCGGGAACTACTCTGGAAGTCACCAAGTATTCATTAGGCACCTCTGGTGTGTCTGGCAATGTCATGGGAGAAAACAAAGCACCAGACAGGATGCTGGGTCCCTGATCTGAGGAAACATTCAGAGAGGTGGAGGTTGGGGTGGAGCACTAAGTCCCCAAGGAGCAAGATAAGTAAGACCTGTGTCTTAGTCTGTATTCCATTGCTGCAACAAAATACCAGTGACTGGGTGATTTATAAAGAACAGAAGTTTATGTGGTGCTCAGATTTGGAGGCTGGGAAGGCCAAGTGTATGGTGCTTGCATCTTGTAAGGGCTTTTCTGCCATTCCATAGCATGTTAGAGGCATCATGTGGAGTGGTAGAGCAAGGGTGCCAGCTTGGATCTCTCTTCCTCTTCTTATACAGCTGCCAGTGCCACCCACCAGGGGACACCACTGTCATCATGTGTAGCCCTAATTCCCTCCAAAGTCCTTCCTTCCTAATGCCATTAACATGGGACATGCTATATGGAGAACACATTCAAATCATAGCCATGGTGAAAACTGATAGAAGGAAATCCAATCAGGAGGGGTAGAGATTGACAAGGAGGAAGCCACCACTACCCCCCACCCCCTGTGGGCTGGCCAGGGAAGGCTTCCCAGAGAAGAAGACCTGTGAGCTGAGCCCTATAGAGAGGAGCCATCAGGTACCATCTTGGGGGCTGGGGAAACCAGGAGCAGGGACAGCATGTACAAAGGCCCTGAGGGTGCTGAGCCCAGTGTCTTCAAGGATGTTGTAGAATTTAGTGGGTAGGAGGATGGAGGGCAGCTAAAGGTGCCCCCCCTGGGCATGTTGGAGTAATTTAAATAACCAGAAGGCAGAGGATCAGTGAATGGTACTGCTTCAAGGAGGACCCGGACACTACCCGAGAGAACAGCAGAATGGGATCCTTATCAACTTCCCAGCTGAGGCTTGAGCAGTGGGGGTTGGCAGTATTGCAGGGATGCTTCCAGGCTCGGTCCTTCCACTTCCCAGCTGTGCGACCTTGCACACCCTGCCTGATGTCTCTGAGCCTCCCCTGTGAAGAGGACAAAGCAGTAGGCCTAGTCGTCCTACCCTTTTGTAAGCTCTGTGGAGGTCAAGGTCTTAGCTGTGAGCCCTGGTATATCCTCAGTGCCTAGAACAGTGAGTGCTTAGTGAATATGCATGTACGGGTGACTAGATTAGAGTGACATCACCTTGTGTAGGCCTCAGACATAGTAGAGGCTCAGCCAACGTCCACAGAGTTTGCATCTAAGTCTTGTTTGCTCCAGCCCACATACACACTGCTCTCTGCAGAGCTGTGGAGCAGAGCGTGGTTGTCTGCTTCCCCCATGGTCATTTTGCATTGTGGCCTCTGCCCTTTGTGTTCCTGCCCTTTGTGGTTTGCCCTAGGGGTCCGCAGCCCCTGACCTCCAGGGAAAAGTGCTTGCTCCTCTTGGCCACCTCCACCTCACCCATGGGAGGGGGTAACACTTGACTCTGGCTGGCAGGTCTCCAGGCCTCAGGATTTGGGGTCAGCTGGGACTGATGGGTAGAAGAAAAAATTCCTGTTGCTCTGTGGCCCGCCATGCCCTTCCTGTCTTAAACTTCCTCAAACTTTTTAAGAAAGTATACAGGGCTAGAGTGGTAAGTTCAAATGTCTCTGAGGTTGTTGTTGTTCTTGTCTTCGTTGTGCCAAAATCCACGTCAGCACCTGTATTAGGCAGCTTTCCCATTTTGTATTAGGACGAAATACCAGGTATCCACAGGCTAAAAGAAGAGAGGTCTCATTTAGCTCCTAGCTCTTGGGGATTGGTTTTCTGGCTTCCAGGAAGAATCGACCCAGTGGACAGGTGTGGTGCAGGGCAACTATGGGGCCCGCCACCATCAGGAAAGGTGTGGGAAGAACCACAGACATGCATGTGGCACCCCAAGCCCACTTGGCCCTCACACACCTCGCCTCCACACACGAGAGACTGGTAGGGCCACTTTAGTATAAGCCAGAGCATCAGGCTGTCTTTCAAGTCTATGTGTGAGTGTTGTTAAATTCATTGACTGCTCTCCAACCAATCTCCAAAATGAATGCTTTTCATCTAGGAAAAATAAAACCCTTTAAATAAGGATCCTCATTCCCCTGCACTGTTGTGCTAGTCAGCTTTCTGTCACTGTGACAAAATACCCCAAAAAAATCAATTTAAAAAGAAGAAAGTTTTTTTTTTTTTTTTTTTTTTTTTTTTTAGTTCACAGTTTTAGGAGTTTGTTGGGCCTGTGGAAAGATTGAACTTCAGGCCAGGGAGCAAAGCTATTCATGTCCTGGTGGCCGAGGAGATAGAGAGAGAGTGAGAGAGGCGACCAGGGCCCCAAGCGCCCCTTGAAGGACATGGCTCCCGTGTCTGAACTTCCTTTTTTTGGTCCCACCTCCTAAAGCTTCCACTACATCTGGAGCTGAACTTGCAACACATGAGCACTAGGAAATGTCTCAGGGTAAACCTCAACCTCATCATTCTGCTTTCTTCCAGTCTGTATGAGTTTGACCCCTGAAGTAGCTCAGGTGAGCAGGTTTCCCCTCCGTGCTGACGTCACTCAGCATGGTCTCCTTCAGGTGCATCTGTGTTGTGGGCCACGCCGCAGCTGCCTTCCATTTTAAGGCTGAACACAGGTGCACTGCAGGTCACCTGAGGCCCCGCAGGCTTCTTGGACAGAATGCCATCACCTGGGCGGCTCTAAGAAGCTGATTTCGTCCTGTGTGAGAGTCTGGGAAGCCCAGGATCAGGGTGCTGGCAGACTCTGGGAAGGTCGCTTCCTGGTTCAGAGATGGCCATCTTCCCACCGTGTCCTCAGGTGGCGGACAGAAGGAAGGATGCTTTTCCTTCTGGCAAGGACACGAGCCCCACCCATGCAGGCCCCACCATCCTGACCCAGCCACCTCCCAAGGCCCCATCCCCATTGCCATTATGTTATGGATTAGGCTTTAGTTTCTGAACTGGGAGGTCACAGACCTTTGGTGGCAGAAGTACCTGCCACACTGATTGATGCGTTTGTCAGTGGGCAGTCGCCTCCACCACCTTCAGTTTCTTGAACAGTGCTGCTGAGAGCGTGGTGGATACATGCACCTCTGAGACCCTGCCTCCAGCTTGTAGGGGATTCACCTGGAGGTGGGCCTGCTGAATCTCGTGGTGAGCCTACTGTTAACTTTTGAGGGGCCACCATATTGTTTTCCGGCAGCCAGGTTGTGTTACTGTCTGTGTGTAGGAATTCTGGTGTTCCCACGTGGGCCGTTTTTCTCACAGCAGCCAGTCAGTGAGCCTGCGGCAGTGTGAAGTGTTTCCTAGTCCCTCTTCACAGTGGGCCTGGGTACGAGATACCACTGCGGAATGGTGACACTGTTGGAGGTCATAGCTGGGACACAGCTCAGACCAGAGGCAGGGCTAGCCCTGTCACTTTCCCTTCATCCTGGTCTTCAGCCTGTTTCTCCTCCCCAAGGTGAGGAGGCAAGTGTGGGATGCCATAGAGAGCCCTCTGTCCATGGAGGGACTTGTTCTGGAATATTCCATGAGGTGGATGTGTTGAGTGTCCCACAAAAGAGACATAGTAAGGTGCTGTGATGTTCTGGGGAAGGAAAAGGCCCCCAGAAGGACACAGAAGGCCTTGGAGGAGGCAGCCCTGGGGGAATGGGCAAGGGACATGGCAATGGGAAAGCAGACAGAAGGAACAGAATGCCAGCGCAGGGTGGGGAGAGAGGGCAGGGTGGGTCCTGAGGGAAGTCATGTCAGTGTGGGCCACACTGGGGTGGGAGAAAGAAGACAGCCCCATGGGGTGAGATGCCGGCCTGCCTGTGTGGGGGCCCTTTTCCTGCAGGCCCCAGCTTTAGGGTGTTCTCTTGGCTGAGGGTCAAGAAGGACAAAGTGGGTCCCGGCAGGCAGAGACCTTTAGCATGATCAGGAGGAGGAAGGGGCACCACACAGGTTTGGGGGGCAGGCAGGAGAGGTTCGGGAGAAACAGAAAGAGCATCTGGAGCCAGCCCTGCTGCTCCAAGGTCCAGCCGAGGTGACTCCAGGGGCAGAACTGAACCCGGCAGGGCTCCCCGCAGCTGTACTCCGTCCTGTGGGCAGGTGCAGTCCGGGTGAGGCTGTTCCTGCATAGTCAGGACTGGGCTGAGCTCCCCTCAGGCACAGCTGGCATGGAGGAAGGGGTCGGGCCAGCCTATGGGGCAGGAGTCGGGGCCATGAGCCCAGAAACGGCAAGCAGGCAAGATGGCGACATGTGAGTGGAACGTGGTGTGCTGTGGGGGGGTCTTGGGGTGCAGGAAACAAGAGTGTGAGCACCTCCAGGTGATTTGGGGAGCCCGGCTGTGTATCACTTTGGATTCATCACCTCTTCTAGGTCCTGATGGATGGGAGGCAGCACTCAGCCTGGGCACAGCCTGGCACCACTGTGAGGGGTGCTTTGGAGACAAGGATTCCATGATCACCCTTGCACTTCAGTCACCCCATTCTACTCAGGAGGGATCTGTCCTGTCCTGGTAGACACAGCATCCAGAGCGAGCCTAGTTGAGCTCTGAGTCAGCTTCCGGAGGGTGGCATGCCTTCCTGGGGCCAGTGGGCTCAGAGGAAGGCCGTACGGCACTGGCAGAGCCTCACCCTTCCCATCTGCCAGGTATGAGTCAAGGCTGGCAGGGGGCCAGCAGCTTCATGGGTCAGGCAGGTCCCTGGTCCCCTGGTCCCCTGGCAGTGGTCCTCTCGGTGGCTTGTGCACAGCTGCAGCTCCCTCAGAGGGCACATGTGGCAGCCACAGATCCCTGAGTCTGGTCAGCACGTTGTCTGCATGGCCTGGAGGAGCAGCCTCAGCAGGACTCAGATGCTGCTCTGCCACTTTGGTCCTAGCTTTCTCGGTGGCCTCTGACTGCATGCGGTCCCCATTCTCAGATGAGCATGAGACCCTCCAGTGGCCTCAAATCTGAGTGGAGCTCCTATGTCTTCAGCACAGAAACAAGATGGAACCAGCCGGAGCTGTGGGCTGCAAGAACGGGGTTCGCAGCCTCCCATGTCTCTCTCATAGGATAGTCTCTGAGCTCCTCTGGTGGGCCCCAAACTTCCCACTGTTCACTGTGACGGGTCAGGCAGAATCAGCTGCTGCCTGGACTCCTGGGCCAGAGGGTGTGGGAGATGGAGGGCAGTGAGATAAATGGTGCCTGTTACACCAAACAAAGCAGGGAGTAGTGTAGGGTCTGCTCTGAGGCAATGGGAGCCCTGGAAGAGCTGTGAGCAGAGGAGGGACCAGAGACAGCTCCAGCCTCTGTGTGCAGGATAGACAGCAGGAGCTTGGGCAGAAGTGAGGGCAGCCAGCATATCCCTGAATGAAGGCAGCAGCTAGGCTTGCCTCTGCTCCTGCCGTCACACCTGTCGGGGCTGTGTCCAAACCACGCTGGTGGAGCAGGTTCTCCCTCCCCCTCCCTTTCTCTTTTCAGAGTAGAAAGTCTTTCTGAGAACCCTCCAAAAGATCCCTTCCCCGTGTCTCTTGGCCTGCATGGGTTTAGAACCACCTGTGTCCCAGGGAGAATGGGAAGGAATGGATGGCCCCAACTGACATCATTTCCTGGGGCTGTCCCTATCACTTCTAAGCAGAGTCAGGACTCCACGGCAAGGCAGGTCAGGGCAGCTGGTAGCTAGGCAGCCCGCAGTGCCTGATCCAGGCAGGTTGCACAAGCCTTATTTTATTAGTGAGCCTACCCCAGGGTACCCAGCAGTGAGGGCTTTTGGCTTGCTGGTGAAGGCTCTGCCTTGCAAGTCTTGGGCCCATCACTTCTCAGTGAGGGCTGTGCCTCAGTTTCCTCATCTGGAAAATGGAAGCAGCCAGAGAAACATAGAGGAGGAATACTCCGTGAGGGAGATAGTGTAAAGCACTGAGCGCAATACCCAGACACAAGAGATAATTCAGTGCGTTACTCTTTTTCTAGTACTATTTATTACCCTCTGCAGCAGTGTTGGCTTTACCAGCTCGGGCTGCATCTCAATTTTGTATTCTTTCCTAGAGGTGAATCCTACCTGTGTAGGCCCTCCCTGCTTGGATTTTGTCCAGTGACTGAGGTAGATTACCCTGCGGCTGATGGAACTGCTATTACAGTTCAGGGATAAAGATAGTTTCTTCAGATAAAAATGATTTGCATAGGGCCGTGGGGCAGTGGGGTGGCAGGGCGGTAGGGAGGTGTCGGCCAGCCTAAGTGCTTAGAGGGCGCTGCACTCCTGCTGCCCCAGGCGTGACCTGGGCTCTGCTGTAGGGACATCCATTCCTCTCAGCTCCCTGCCTGCTGGCCTCAGTGTCCTGGAGCTGGACAGGCCTGCAGGGAGCTGAGGGTGGGGCTTGGCTCTAGTGTGGGGTGTGAGTCAGGCTGGGCCTTGTGAGTGGAGTAGGCCTGGTCCTTATCCTATGCCCTGGAGGCACAGCCCCAGGGGGTCTGACCTGCAGGAGGGCAGGGGCAAGGAACATGCTGTCTGCTGTCCTTCCACAGCCTGGCCCAGCCTGGCCTGATCTGAAGTCTGTCTCCCTGTCAGAAAGTCAGCCCTCCTCTGTCCTAGGAGACCTCCTGAGCCCCATCTGAGCCCAGTCTGAGCTTCCTGACCTCACAGCTTCGCATCTGTGATTCAGTGAATAGGGATTCTGTGATGGGGGATTATGCAGGTAGGTGGTGTCACCACAGGGTCCTCTTTTTATTTTTTGGCAGAACTGGGGATTGAACTCAGACCCTTGTGCTTGCCAGGGAAGCACTTACTCTATTGAGCCAACTCCCCAGCCCCACAAGGTCCTCTTGAGAGTGAGGAAGAAGCCAGTGACTTGAAAGTAAAGGAGGCGTGATGCTGAGCCCAAGGGACTGAGCAGCATGCTGGGCTAGTAGTTGTGATACTGGAGGGAGGTGGCCCAGTTAGGCTCTGCCCCAAGCTGCAAAAAGAAGGCGTCCCTCAGGTCTGATTTGGTAGCGGTTCATTTTGGGAGGAAGCAGGGACACAGCTCTGCATGGGGTGGAGCAGTCTTTGTGGCCCTCATGACAGAGGGGTGGGGCTGTCATGTCCCCGCACCGCTGTCCTGAGCTGAGACAGGAGTCTACGTCCATCCCATCACTTATCAGAGTGGGACTGCTCTAGCAGCGCTGTGGGGGAGGGGCAGCACCCAGGTCCGGATGTTCTCCAGGGGCAACTGGCTGTGAGCAGCTGCAGCCAGCACCCCACCCTAGGAGGCCAAGCCGAGCTTCCCAAGCAGTGCTTGCAGCCCTTCCGCCGCTGCCTGTCCTCCCTGCCCAGGCCCAGGGCGTCCCTCTTCACCAGGAGCCAGACTGGGGCAGACATGGGTGGGGCCTGCCTCAGGTGGAGTGCAGGCAGCATCCACTGGACAGCCAGCTCAGACATCTGTAACCTTCGAGGAGCCGACGGTGGCTAACATTTATGAAGCATTTCCTGTGGGCTGGGGAGGATCCTGCATGTTGTTTGCCTCTGAATTTGACCCATCTCAGTGCAGTACCAGGAAGGCAAGCAGATACCATCCTCATCGTCATGTGCCAAGGTTCAGCGGCGCTCCTGCAGCCACACAGCTGAGCCTCCCACGGGCCAGTGTGGGCTGGAGTCTCCTCTTTACCACCTTTCCCCCGGGAAATGATAACTGCAAAAGGCTTCTCCTGGTGGCGGGCATACAAACTCTTCATTGAATAACCTTTCAGAAATAGAAAAGTGGGTGAGCTTCCCCAGTGACCCTGGCCCTCCCTATGGCTGGCAGCCTCTTTCTGTCCTGGGGGTAGCAGCCTCCCTGCCCTCTTCAGCTGTTGTCCCTTTGGGTGAGGTTTGAACTACCCCAGCCCTTTCTCTTCTCCCTACAAATCCCTCTTCTATGAGGCAGATTCCTCAGGGGCCATGAAGATTTCCAAATCCGCCCCCGACTGGACACCCCTCCTCTTCCATCCCAGGCAAGAGCCCTGTGCTCCACCTCCAAGGTCCTGAGTGTGGGACTTTCCTGTGCCTGTCCCCAGCCTGCCAGACACTTGCTCCCCTCCCAGCTGAGCAGCTATGTGACTTCAGGAAGCCCTTTAGAAGGACCATCCTGCCTTCTCTGCATCCACTTGATCCCAAACTGACCCATTCACTGCCCCACCAGACCAAGCCCCTCAAGCACAGGGCCATGTCTGGGGCCTCTCTGAGTCCCCTGGCCCAGCACAGGGATACACTTGGCAGGTGCTCCTGTGTCTGCACAGGGCCGAGTGGACCATCAGGATGGCCAGCAGAGAAGGAACCCCGGGAGGCAGGAGAGCCCTAGGGAAGCAGAGAGGATCCCTGACCGGAATCATTGTCTCCTCCAGGGTGTGAGGGCTGCCTCCAGGGCTGTGGCTCTCCCCAGGCTAACGCCTCCTCCTCTAACATCCTGCAGGTAAACTTGGTGCTGGGCGATGGCCGGTCCCTGGGCCTCACGATCCGCGGGGGAGCCGAGTACGGCCTCGGCATTTACATCACTGGCGTGGATGCAGGCTCGGAAGCAGAGAGCAGTGGGCTCAAGGTGAGAGGCAGCAGGCGGGAGGAGGTGGGAGGGAAAAGCCCCCTGGAGCATGGGCTGCTGATTTGAATCAGCCTTCCCCAGAGCAGTTGGCACCACCTGAGGGCTAGCCCTGGCCAGGGTGCCTGGCTGGCTGCTATGACTCTTATGCTCAGCCCGAGCTGCAGCACAGCGGCCTCTTGTGCGATTCTGGGCAGCGGGCCAGCCAGCCCTTCTTGGTTATGGTTCTACAAACACTGCTGAGGGCTCAGGATGGCCCTGGCTTTAGGGCTTAGAGGGCGGCATGTGAAGAAGGGAGGGGAGAGAAGGGGGGCTAGTTGGAGAAGGCTCAGGGCTGGTGCTCTGCCAGGGCAACCAGAAGCTGTGGGGATGACATTATTATACTTGGAAGAGGACCGACTACGTGCCCAGAGGTTTATTGGTTTCTCGCGTATGCTGCCATGTGGGGTTAGTGTCATTACCCTTATTTTCTTTTGGGGGAAACTGAGGTCCAAAGAGGTTAGTTAACCACTGCCTGCTTAGGCAGACTCAGGGGCCTAGAAACCAATCCCAGGTCTGTAGTGCCAGCCCCACCCCCAGGGCCCATTGAGACTGGATTTGGTAGTGAGTGCCTGTAACCCCAGCTCTTGGGAGGCTGAAAACAGGAGGATCACTATGAGTCTTCTGCGTATTGAGACCCTTTAGACCCTGTACTAAATACATATTAAAAAAAAAAAAGGTTAACTCAGCTTTTCTGAGGTCACACAACTGATGGGTTGTAGGGCAGAAATTGAACTCATGGAGGAGTTAATTCCAAAACGCCAAGTCCTACCTGTGCCCTTAGCAGTCTGCCAGGAAGGGCCAGCGACTTGCTAGGGAGGCGAGACTACCCCCAAGGACCCTGGGCCCAGAACTCAGGTCGCTGAAAAAGTGACAGTATATGTTGGGGCTATATCTGGATATAGGGCGTAGAGTGGTGATTACGGATCCAGGTGGCTTTTGAGCCAGGCTTGGGTGGGTATGGGGTGGGGTGGATGGGGTGGGGGCTGGGAAAACAGGACCCTGGGCTTCAGCAAGTTGCCCTGGTGCTTCTTCTGAGGACATTATGTGAGGCCATGTACAGTGTCCTTGGTGACAAAAATATATGAAGTTTCCAGGTTTTCTTAGTGGTGAATAAACTGACTGAATTCATGTTAAGAGAAAGGGAGAGAAAAAGAATGGAAGAGAAGTTACATGTTAGAGTTAGCCTGAGGGCACTAGGTCGGTGTCTCTCTCTCTCTCTCTCTCTTTCTGTCTCTGGTATTGATGGTGATGGTTGCTGTCATGGTGTCCTTTTGTCTAGCGCTGCTATCTAAGATATCTTGCTAAATGCTTCACAGTTGATCTCTTACCTAATTTTCACACTAATATATGGAAGAAGAATGTGCCTGTCTCCATATTACAGGTGACTGATTTAGAAGCAACCTTAAGCAACTTGTACAGGTCACCCAGCTAATGAGCACTAGGGGCAGGATTTGAACTCACACCGGCACACTTGTGGTGTTGCCAGCCATCGAGGTACACCACCTTCCACAGGTAATCATTATCGGAAGTTGACAGCAGGAGAAGTGGAAACTCACAGAGCTAAAGGGACCTGCCCAAAATGAAAGCTGGGGTTTCAACCCAGGCCTAGTGGAGCCAGGGGTTGCTTTATATAGAATACAGGTGTCCCAGGACGTGCACGGCTGTGGGGGTATCCTTCTGGATGGTGTCCCTGCTTGAGCAGGAAGTGAACACTTGGGCTGTGTGGTTGTGGCAGTTTCCTCTTAGACTTGCACATTTTCCCACCTGAGAGAGCCAGAGGGCTCAGCTGCCAGGAACATATTCCACCACCTAGAGGTTCCCGTGGTCACTGAGAGGGCCCGACTGGTAGCGGGCAGCAGCTCTCTCCAGGAGGAGGGAAGGGAGAGGCCGCCCATTGCAGGCAGATACCTGCCCACCCCCCTGTCTTCCCTTGAATCAGCAAGTCCACGCCCCTAACTCCTCTGGACCACAGTATGTTCCGTGGCTGTGGAACTGGGCACCACCATCCCTGACCTCCTGGAGCTCATCTCCTGCTTACACAACTTTATTTCTTTACAAGTGTGATAAATACCAAGATGGCACGTCCATGGCATGGGTGAGTGGGTGACAGGACGGTCAGCACCAGCCTTAGATTCTGGGGAGGTTTCCCAGAGGAAGCAGCATAGTAATTGAAAGTTGAAAGAAGGACACAAACTAATTATGTGAAAGATGGAAGGAGAATTCCAGGCAGAAAGAGGGAAGGCAGGGTGGAGGGAAGATGCCCGCTGACAGGGCTGGCAGGACGAGCTGGGCAGGGTCTCACAGAGTCTGTCGTGTCCTTGAGACTGTGCAGCCGTGGAAAGAGATGATTGCCCCACCATCCCAGCACACTGGGAGGCCGAGGCAGACGGATCACAAGTTCAAGCCCGCCTGGGCAACTTTGCCACATAAGGAGACCCGGTCTCGAAATTTAAAAAATTAAAAATGTGCTGAGGTCATAGCTCAGTGAAAGGGTCCTGGGCTTAGTTCTCAGTTAAAAAAATAAAATGATGGTGATGATGGGGAGCCGCCCAGCTGTGTGTGTGGGAGGGGTATTATTAAGAGGGCCACAGGCTGCAAGCCTGCCTCTCAGCAGGAGCTCATTGCTATTGAGCACATACGCAGAAGTACATATGGAGAAATGCCTCCGAGGGACCCACGCCGATACATCCACAGTGGTTATGTCAAGTGGGTACAATTGTGGGCGATTTTCACTTGTCCTGTACGTCCATATGCAGTGTCTGAATGGAGCAAGAATGACTTTTATAATCATGGCAACAGCAATAAAAAAGGCGATTTCCATTTTGAAATGAGGCAAAGGAAAAATACTCCACGGAAGTTTCCCGGCTACTTGAGTGGCCCTCTCCATGGCAGGCACTCAGAGGCTTTATTTGCTCATAAAGTGCCCGCCTTTAGTAAAGTCCTTTCCCTCTCCGATCTCCTCCGCAGTAACGCATTTTATTGTCCCTGCCACTCTGTTCCTCTCCCCTCCGAGGCCTTTTGGCTGTGCCAACACCTGCCCACACGCGCTTGGGCATCCAGGACTGATTAATTCTGTTTATTGCAGTGCACTTTCAGTGGAATTAGGCATATTGAAATGGAATAAAGGGCTTAGCTGTGTGGGTGGCCGAGCCAAGAACAGGCTTTATTTGTAAATAAGGTTCCTTGCAGTTGTGCAGAGTTTTCCTGGGGTGAAAATGCTGTCCTGTGCTGGGCATCCAGCTGCTCAGGCCATTTAGCTACTCCCAGCCCAGTTTGAAAATCCGGGAGGGGGCAGAACGACCTTGCCCCAAGTGGAGCAGCACTTAGGGGGTCAGGCAGGCCCCCAGCATTCACCCCTCGGGTGGGCGGTAGAACTTGGAACTTTCCCACCCTCCCGGTAGGGCCTAACGGCCCCTTCACCATTTGTCTTTGGGTTTTTATACCTCTGCACCTGCCCCCCCCACTTCAAATCTCACCAAAGAACTGATCATTAAGCCTCTTTTGTTCCTTTAAGGACAGTAGAGATTGGCATTTAAAAATAATCATGAGGATAGCAGTTGCCATTTATTAATCAGTTATTATGACTCAGAGACTGTGCTGAATACTTTAGATATGCTTTTCTTTAATCCTCTCTATAGCCCTGTGGTGGGTATTAACTGCGTGAGTTAATGGATGAGCATTTCAGGCTCAGAGTGCGGTAGCAACTTGCCCGGAGTGACACAGAGACCTTTGGAAGGTCATGCATGCACTTCGTTCCACTGCCTCCCGAGGAGCACCCTAACCTGACCCGTGGGCTCTGTCCCCAGGGAGCCTGCTTGATCAGTCACCACGTGTCGAGTGTCTGGTGCAGTGTCTCAGTGACAGGGATGTGCTCTGCTGTGCAGGGCTCTCCTGTGCGCAGGCGCCTGGCCTATGGGTCACCTTCGCTGGGGGAGGGGCAGTGAGGCGGGGGCCAACCCCTCTGCATGCTGCTTTTACCCCGGTCTCTTCTGCCCGCCACTGCCCATGAGCTGAACACCCAGCAAAGCGAGGCAGCCGATCTTCCTGTGTCATCCCCTGAGACCCTCAGCGCAGCTCAGGAGGCAGCGACGGACCTCCCAGGAGGGGCTAGGCCCCCACAGCGATGTTCTCCCAGCTCACGGGGCAAGGTGGAGGCTGTGTTCTCCGCACACTGTGTCCCCCTACCCTGAGACAGCACCCACACATCTGAGGTGATCAGGAAGCAATGCTTGACTTGGAGGAAGAACTGTGCCCAGACCAAACCTGGGCCAGGGGTCTTTCCCTCCAGGCTCTAGTCTTGGACCCTGTGTCCTTGGAATCATGCTTAGCTTTGGGCTATAGGAGGCCACAGAGCAACTCTGTCCCCAGTGAAGTCTGATTGTCCTTCACAGGTGCTTCTGGATATTAGAAGCTGCCTCTGTTTTTCTGGGTGGAGGGCACATGGCAGGAGCCAGGCCAGGTCAGGACCCTCGCACTTGCAGAGGAGCCCTGCCTGAGGGAAAAGCCCCATAGACCCCAGCACTGCTTTCCATTGGTTCCTGGTGGGGAAAAGGTGTGGTTACTACATAATATGTGTTTTTCCTTTTAGGTTTTTTTGAGACAAGGTCTCACTATGCAGTTCACTGAAGTTGAATTCACTGTGTGGCCCAGGCTGGCCAAGGCCCTGCCTCCCAAGCACTGGGATTACAGGCACTGGGTCCAGCCATAACATTTGTTCAGGAAAGACCCTTTAAATGTGCAATGCTGTGTCACATACCTAGATCCCTGACTTCAGTAAGTATCAAATAAACATAGGAAGACGCAACAGAGGACATTGAGTCTTCTTAGAAATCACCACGATGGAAATTGTGTCTGATTTGATAGCAGTCCTAATAAAGATGACAAAAATAATGTCTTAATATTTATATAATTCTTGAGGGTTAAAAAAGTATTTGATAAGATATAATACGACTGATTTTGTGGGAGCTAATAAATAATAGCTGTGATTATGGCTGATTTAATGGCAGGTCTGAAAAAGTTGACCAAAATGAGGGTCTAATGTTTATGTAGTTCCTGAGAGTTTTTAAACTATCACAGTCAGAAAAGCGCCTTGCCCACAATTAACTGCCTTTAAATTCTGTGACCTACATGAATAGATCAATTTCTTGAAAGATACAAACTAGTAATACTCAAGAAAGAAAAATAGATTATCTAGCCTATCTATGTATCAAAGAAATTGAGTTTGCATTTTAAAAACATTTTAAAAATCCCAAAATACTTGAGCCCAGATGCTTTCATGAATGAATCCTATCAAGAAGATAAGGAAGAAGTGTCACACCATTTTTCCTGAAAATAAGGAAACATTTCCCACCTCATGTGTGAGTCTAGCACTCTGTGAGACTAACACCAAGCAAACTCAGTTTAAGAGCTGGTAACTGCAGGCCGCCTTTCTTCATGAGCACAATTGTAAATATTCTTGATAAAATATTAGTGAAGTAAATCCACCATTCTGAGAAGGGAACATATATATCCCCACTAAGTGGGTTTATCCCAGGAGTGTAGGGCTGGTTCACCATTTGAAAATCAGTACAACAAATAGAGCAAGAAAAAGACACAGAGAGAGAGACAGAGACAGAGAGACACAGAGAGAGAGAGATCCTCAGAAAAAGCACTTTATACCTCTTAACAAACTGGAAATCAAAAGGATTTCCTTCATATGAAAGACATCCATAGCAGCATTTGCAGTAACTATTTCACAGTGAAACACCAAGCGCTTTCCTCCAGGATTGAAATAAGGCAAAAATATCCTCAGCAGTGCAGCTCAGGGATGCAGTAGAGGTGGTAGTAGATGTAATAAGTCAAGAAAAAGAGGTAAAACACTGTTTACAAAGAGAGGTTGATTTACATAGAAAATTCCAAGAGTATACAGAAAAATCAAAGCAAAACAAAACAACTGGAATTAATATGTGAATTTAGCAAGACAAAAGGATGCCCGATCAGTCACCAAAAATCAACAGCATATCTGTATTCTAGGAATGAGCAAGATGGATTCAAGGTTAGTAGAAAACATACCATTTACAATCCCATTAAAAAGTGCTTAGATGTAATTAGTTAAACAAACCTGTCAGTTTTCGCATGTCAAAATGTCAAGGATCTAAATAAATTGGAAGGGCCAGCCAGATAGCTCAGAGGACTAAAGCACCTGCTTAGGCAGAACACAGTGGCCAGGGTTCGATCCCAGGTGTGTTGCGGTAGTACACCCCTGTAGTAGCACACCCCTGTAGTCTCGGCACTCAGGAGGCTGAAAACAGGAGTGTCAATACGAGTCCAATCTATGCAGTGAGGCCCTGTAGACCCTGTAGACCCTGCAGCAAATACATAAGATAAAATAAATTGGAAAGGGCTGGGGAGATAGCTCAGCAGCTTAAGTGTCTGCCTGGCAAGTGGAAGGTCCTGAGTTTGATCCCAGATACTACAAAAAGAAATAAATAAATAAGGAGATAGCCTTCGTGGGTAGAAAGAGTCAATAATATGAAAATGGCAAGGTCCTCTAATTTGTTTTAGGCTGATTATAACCCCAGTTTTAATCTCAAAAGGTCTTAAAAAAAAAAGTGTCTTTATAAGGTTGCTTCTAAATTTTTCCTGGAAAGTTAAACCCAGAGGAGCTGGGATAATTCTCAAATAGATGAACACAGCTGGCGGAAACTGACTTAACTTGAGGATGTCATTTAAGGCACTAGGAAACCAGACAGTTCAGTACTCGTAAAAGGAGACAACACAGAGCAGTAGAAGTAGAGTCCAGAAGGGCCAGGGAGATAGCTCAGTAGAATAAGTACTTGCCTGGCAAGTGCAAGGTCCTGAGTTCGATCCCTGGTACTGACAAAACAAACAAACAAAAAAAGGAGTCCAGAAGTGAATCCCCAAGTACAGCTGGTTGAGAGAAGACGACCCAGGTCAGTCAGTGGAGAAAGCAAAGGAACCTCAGCCAGACTTCACGTGTTGTATGCAGACTAACTCTGAATCCTAGACTTCAGTGTAGAACATAAAAGTATAATACTTGTAGAAGAATACACAGGATGGGCAAAGTGTGGTCCAGAAGAGAAATAACTGACATGGTGAACTTTTTAAAATTAGACTTCTGCTCCAAGACACTTTCAATAGGAGGAGAAGGTGAGCCACAGAATGAAAATCCACTGTGTTTCTAACCAAGGATCTGTACTGAAAATGCTCAGAACACTCGGTGAGTGAGCAAAGGAGCAGGGCAGCTTTTGTATTAGAACTGAGGTGAAGGACATTGAACCTTACCATCTGTCAAAACCATTGCACTATCCCCCAGAGTGAATTTCACTGTGTATGAGATGTTTAGACTCAACCAGGATGTGGAAGGGGCTGCAGGAGGAGGAAGATGAAGTGCAGATGAACGGAGACAAAGGAGTCTGCCCGTGGCACCCAGGAGTCCTGTAGTTGCACTGAAAAAAGTGAAGAAGAAAGGGGCTCTGTAAGTAACTGAGAAGCATCAATGCCCCCCACACACACACACACACTACCGGAAGGAACAGAAGATAAGGACTCTTGGTAAACACTGTACCCAACATGGCAATTCTTTTTCTTGGAAGGGTACAGATTAGGAATTCTGAATTGATTTCATTTCAAAAAAAAGTAAGTGTGAGAGCCAGATTTTAAGGAAAGGACATGACGGCATAAAGACCTGAAGTGCTGCTACAGCCAGCTGTGTCCATGGAGACTCGTTTATAAAAATAGATGTACACATACAGAATTTAATACAGAGCATGTGTATTCATGACTTATCCACATGGCGGGCTCCTTGCTCTGCCCTTTGGGGGATCTGGAGGCAGGGACATCTCAGTAAGAACAAGTACACCCAGCATCCTGACCTTGGTTTCTCAGTACTCTTTCCAAATGAAAACCACCAGGGCTATTCACAGTGAGGGTGTTGAATCCAAGTCCAGGGCAAGGAAGGTAGGTCAGCCTGTTATGTTCTGCACCAGAAAGTAAAGACCTGCAAAACAGTAAAGAGGTAACCGTGTCCAGTGTACCCAGAGCCAGCCTAAATTAGATGCTCCTGGTGGCCAAAGAAAATCTAGTGTTTGTGAGCCTATACTAAATAGCTAAATAAGTAGGTATGTGAGAAAGAAAGGATAATGCTTCCCTAAGGAACAGTACCCAGTAGTAAGTGGGGCTGAAATGCAGGACTGGAAAGCACCCCTGGCCCACTGCGTGGCACTGACCACGCAATAGACAAGACCCCCCAGGAAAACCAGGAAATCAAGGGCAAGTTTAGGCAGAAATGGGATTTTTGTGTGGCTTTAGAACATCTCTACTGATACATTTTGAAATTATAAGGGACTAATAAGTTTACAGTGGACAGACCTGGCAGCCATCCACCTTAGCTGAGTGCAGTACATATTTTAAAAATCTGATGCTTTCCAGCTGCAGAAGTAGTCCTTGCCAGTTGTAGTGATGAGAAACAATGTGTGGGTCTGCATTCACAAGGAAATCCTTCCTCTTATGCTCCTAGGCAGCTGGGGACTCAGCAGTCAGCATGTCCTTCCAGATCGGGCCTGCTCTAGGCACTGTCTGCAGACCTCTATTGTTCCACGTGGTCTCCTTAGGAGCCAACTCTCACCCCCTTAGAAGAGGGCTTCTGTATTATCGGAAACCCAGTCACTGGGACAAAATACCTGGCACCTGTAATTTAGATCCAGGTCTGGGGGCCTTAAGTCCGTGATCAGCTGGTTCCAGGACAGAAATAGCATGGTAAAAGGCCTGGGTGGAGGAAAGCGACTCAGCCCACAGCAGCCAGGAAGCAACGGGAGACGGGAGGAGCCCGGGAGAACAGCAACCCTTTCCAAGTCTCACCAGAAGTGAGTGCCCTGCTGCCCCTGGCCAGGCCCCTGCCTGCAAACCACATACTCAGCGATGAATACAGTACCCTGGGATTCCAGATACCTTCCAGAAGCCCATGAGCCTGAGGGTGGGGACATGCTTAGCTCCAAAACACAACGGCTTTTCTTCTCTGTCCAGACCGGACACCTCTGATGTGTGAAATCTGACTCGGGTGCGCTGCCTCCTCACAAGCACTCTGGCTTTCTCAGAAGCAAAGGTACGAAGCTAGGGATGCAGGTAAGGTTGAGCACCTTAGCAGGCTGGCACAAGACTGCAGGCGCCATGCCCAGCGCCACAAACACAGAACAAACAAAAAAGAAAATGCCCATCAAAATGAAGAAGTGCAAAAATAGTGTGCGTGGATTTTCATGGTCCTATTCGTTACCTGTTGCAACATAGGCATAGGTAAGGACTTTTGAACAGAACCCCAGTTGTACAACAAATAACCTCAAGAATCAACAGATGAGATTGTATCAAATAAAAAGCTTCCCACAACAACAAAAACAACCAGTAGAGTGAGGAGACAACCTACAGAAGGGGAAAAAGCTTTGCCGACTATACTTTTGATGTGGGACTAATATCTAGAACATATAAAGAAATCAAAACTATTATACCACCCAAAATGAAAGACCTGATTAAACATGGACAACTGACATAAATAGACCCTTTCTGGAAGAAGTATAAATGAATCAATACATGAAAAAGCATTCAACATCTTTGGCCACTAGAGAAATACAAATTAAAACCACACTGAGGTTCTACCTTATTCTAGAAAGAATGACCATCAAGAAATCCAATGATGCCGGGCGTGGTGGTGCATGCCTGTAATCCCAGCACTCGGGAGGCTGAGGCAGGAGGATTGTTGTGAGTTCGAGACCAGCCTGAGCTACAAAGTGAGCTTAAGGCCAGCCTGAACTGCACAGTGAGACCCTGTCTCAAAAAGACCAAAAAAAAAAAAAAAAAAGAAATCCAATGATAAGACCACACATATGCCTGTAAACCCAGCATTCAACAGACCTGAATACAGGAAGATCACTGAAAGTTCAAGACCAGTCTGCCCCATGTAGTAAGACTCTGTCTCATAAAAGAAAAGAAATCAGGGGGATCCGAGATACAGCTCAGTCAATTAAGCACCTGCCAAGCACAATGTCCTGGGTTCAATCCCTGGAACTACAAAAAAAGAAAAGAAAAGAAACAGAAAAAAATCAAATAATTATACATGCTGCTGAGGTTATGGGGGAAAAAATGAAGTCTTCTACACTGCTGATGTGAATGTAAATTAGTACAACCACTTGAGAAATCAATATGGAGGTTACTTGGACAGCTAAAACTTAAAATTCCATTTGACCCAGCTATTCCCCTCCTTGTACTTCTGGAAGGAGCTGAAGATGCCACATTACAGGGATACAATCATACCCTTGATTATAGCAGCACAGTCCACGATGGCTACATTTGGGAAGTGGTCTATATGTGTATCAACAGATGAATGGATGAAGAAAGTGTGATACTTATTTTTTACCTATTGTACTTTAATGTCTGCAATACCTTCTGTCCGCTGTCAGAGAGAAGGAATAAGACATGGGGAGGGGATGCCATGGTGCTCTTGGGCGAGCTCCTCCCTGACCTCCTGCAGCGGTGGGCAGAGAGCTGTTCTGGGTGCTGCGTCCCTCCCTGAGCACTCCCTGAGAAGGCCCTGCTGTTCTCCTGGCCTTGGTGGAGCACTGCAGGAGTTTGGGAGCAGCTCCTCGCTGTGGAGTGGGGAGCTGCATCTTCATGTTTACAAGTGTGACTCTGTGCCTGGGTCTGTGCCTGAGCATGCTCCATGTGGAAAGGACCCTGAGCAGGGAGTGAGGCTGGAGATCCCTGGTGCCCTTGGCAAGTACCTGCCGAGAGGCGGTGAGGTGCTGATGTCCACTGAGTGACAGTTCTGGGCTGGACACCATGCTGAGCACTTCCTGTGCTTCAGCTTAGTGAATCTGTGCACAAGTCTCCCAGGCCAACATGATGGTATCCTTCACTGGAAGATGAGCAAAGATGGCCCAGAGACACCAACACTTGCTCAAGGTCACATAGCAAGGAGGTGTGGAGCTGGGATGGGCACATGGCTGGCCAACCTCCCTGGCAGTTCTGTAACCCAGCCCTGTGTTGCAGAATAAACAGCCCGGGCCATGACACTGAGCCCTCCCCTCATGGCCTGTTTTCCTCCACACATATGTGGGCAAACTCCTGCCCCAGTCTCTGCATACTTGGCCTTTGGACTTGACCCAACAGGAGTCCTCTGGCCATTCAGGATTCATTTAAACAAAAGCTCAGGCCATGGCGGGAAATGCGGCAGCTTGTAGGCAGTAGTCATGAGAAGTAACAAAAAAGACCAGAGGTGGAGGAAATTGGGGGAAAGCATCTTTCTGCTTTAAAAATCTGCAAAACGAATACAGCTCTGGGCAGTGCACCTCTTTTCCAGCCAGGTGCTTGATGAGAGCCAGCATGAGCCTGTCTCTCAGTGATAGGTGCAAGTCTCACCCCCATTTCAGAGGTGGGCATCTGAGCCCTGAGAGGTGCCGTAGTTGGGATTGGAACCCTACTGAGTTCTGCATTGTGCCACAGAGCTGGTCTCACTTCTTCCCCTGTGTGATGCAATCTCCAACCTGCTACTCCATGGCTGCTTTGTGGAGTGGTCCTGGGGGAGGCTACGGGTAGCCCAGGCTTGTGCTCCCTGCAAATTCCAAGGAGTGACTGGGTGGACCTCCCTGTCTTCTGTGCCTCTTTGAGCCCCACACCCACAGTGACATCCCTGATGTCTGCGCAGGGGCCCAAAAGCATCTACTTAGTGCCTGCTCCCTGCTGGTTGCACCCCTCTGCATCCTCTATTGTGAGTCATCTTCTCCTGTCCCCCAGGTTGCCCCAGAAGCAGGACCTGAGTGTTACTGTCCCCATTTCATCCACGATGACCTTGGGGCTCAGGAACATTAAAGCAGCTGAGCCTGGCAGATTTTGAGTGGACAGAGAAGCACCACCTCAGCACAGGGCTTGGCAAGGCTGCTTTAGTCTGTGCAGGGAAGGTGTTCATTCTATCCTGGGGGTGCTGTGCTTCTCTGAATCCAAGCTGAGGGCGCAGCCCTCCCCCAAAGACGACGAGTCCCCTGGGATCCACTGGGGGGAGGAGGAGCAGTGCAGCCGTGCGGCTCCGTGTGTGTGCATCCTGGAGTGGAAGTGGTTGTAGCCATGCACCACCAGAGAGCTGTCTTCCTATACCACAACTCACCAAGAACTGTGTGCCTGGGCAGGACCAGGACCTGCCACCCATGTTATGCCCAGGTCATGCTTCATGGGCTGTCCTCACAGGAGGACACTAACCTGGCTCAACTTCTAAGATGATTCAATAGGAACGTACAGCCAAAGCAGAAAGTATTGCTCTGGAGGAAGCTGATGACAGTAGCAGCCTCTTCTTACACCTGCTTTGTGCCAGACACTCTCATGCCATCAGCAGACACTTTGATCAGCCCTCCTGGCTGTGCTACTTCAATCTGAGCCTCTGTTTCCTCATCTCAAAGTGGGGATAACAAGGAATGTTGTGAAGATTCCTAAGTTTCCCAAGGACCTCTAGCAAGTGTTTAATGCAGAGCAAAATATTAAAAATATCAACTTCCATATAAGCCAGTGTATTAGTCCCTTTCCTGGACACTTGAGACACAATGCCTGACACCCACTTACTGAAATGAGGAAAGGTTTACTTTGATTTACATCTCAGTCTGTAGTCAGCTAGCGCCATGGCAGGACAGAATGGCAGAGGCCCATGGCAGAGGAGAGCCGCTCATCTTGTTGACAAGAGGCAAACTGTGAAGGAAGGGGCAGGGGAAGGAGTGAGACCCTTCCAGGCCACCTGTCCTATGACCAGGCTCTGCCTCCCAATATCATCAGGCTATAAACTCACATGCTGATGAGTATCGGGCCTCCATGACCCAGTGACCCCCCCCAAAAGCTCCGCCCAAGAGTGCGGGAGGCTATAGGGGACATCTAGATGTGAGCCTTAATACCCAGTGTAGTGACCGACATTAGTCTTTTTGAGGCTCAGAAAGTGGAAGTGATTTGGTCAAGGTCCCATGCCGGGAACGGGCAGCCTCAGCTATGCCTCCCAGGCAAAGGATGGTCTCGCACGGCCCCTCTGGAGTGGGATGAGCCCTGGAAGGCACGCCAGCCTTGGCCCCATGGGGAGCCCACCTGTGAAGAATCATGGCAGAGCAACCTCTTCATCAGCCCCAGATTGTTTTGGGGCCTCAAGGATGCCCCGGTCTCCTAGCAAGAGGAGGTGAGACAGCAAGTTCCAGCACATGGCTGAAGTCACACCTAGGGAACTAGACCTTGCACGTCTTCCAGGGCCTCAGCTGAAACGGGGCCACTGTTGAGGCACTTCCCCAGGGCTCCTTCTCTGAGATACAGTGGCCACCTGTCAGTTCCAGGCAGGGGTCCACAGCCCTATACCTTGGAGATGGCACTGTGCTTCCCTTCCCAGGCTCTAGCAATCATTGGCATTAATAGCAATGCTACCCCTGTGCTAGGTACTACATCTGTTGATGTAGTACCATATGAGAACCCCTGGCCCAGAACTGGCACATGGTAATGACCAAAAGCCAGTAAGTGTCATCATGGAGGTGACTGACTATCCACACATGTATGGGAGCATGGTATCAGTGAGAGGACCACATTGACCTCTAACATCCTTGGACGCTGACAAGTCTCATTGGCAGTGATGTGGCCATCCTTCCCAAAAAAGGCGGAAGGTGATTTCCCCCTGAGAAACCAGGCAGGTACCAGGGTGCGTTGCTGTGGCTTCTCCCACCACCAGGCTGTGCATGCTCAGTGTGTCCTTGTGATGCTTTGGTAGGAAGGTTGATGAAGCAGCCCTGCATGGATGTGATACACAGCAGAGGTTCCAGCTGCCAAGCTGCCTTGTGTGCTGACTGCAGTCCCTGCTTGGCCCCAAGCAGGCTGCCACCAAAAGATCCAGTGTGTGCAGGGAGGCTCCCTGGCCTGGAGTTCAGCTGAGATCACCTTGGACACAGGAGAAATACAGAACGTTTGGGTGCCTGTGCAGGGTCCTCGTATCCTCAGAAACCTTCCTTCCCATCTTGGCATTCTGCAGGCTTTGGGTCGCCTTCTAATCTGTTGTTCCCAAGTAGGAAAGTGAAGGGGCTGGGGAAGGGTGGAGGCTGAAGAGGTCCTCATTTGCCCTTCTGGTTTATGATGTGGCCCAGCTAGGTTCAGGCCCTACATGCAGTGGGTGGATCTGGTTTGCCAATCTGAGGATAGCCTGAAGTTCCTTTCATAAGGATCATGGTTGCCTCCAGGCAGGGCTGTGGGGAGGAGGGCAACCCTTTGGGCTGCACCTCAGTCCCCCATCCAGGCACTTGGATGTCAGGCACCTTGTCAAGTTCAGCCACAATAACAAGTGTTGGGTTGCTTGGGCAGAGTGGCAACCACACATCCATCTCATGGGGGCTATGGGTCAGGATGCGGACAGGACAGAGCAGGGACAGCTGTCACCAGGGCTGCAACCAGAAAATTCAACATCCAGACACTGGGGTCCTCCAGAGACCAGTGGCTTCTGGAGTCTGGAGGTTGATATTGGCCATCAGCCAGGAGCCTGGCTCTTCTCCACTAGGGCCTCTCCATGCCATCTGTCCATGGGGCTGCTTTGGGCTTCTTCTAGGCATGGTGGATTGGAGGGAACTCCAGCGGACAGGTGCTGGAAGGAAGGCAGGTAAAGGAGATGTCCTTTTTGTGTCCCTCCCTACCTCCAAAGGTGGCTAACTTTCACAGTGGTGACAATTCTACACCAATTCAAGGGCAGAGGAGCAGACCTTTATTCCTGTATGAGTGTTCTAGATCCCCTGTAACAAATGACTACAGCTGGTGGCTTAGAACAACAGAAATGTGCTAATTTATAGTAACAAGGGCAAAAGTTCCATGTCAAGGTAGCAACAGCATCACCATCCCTCCCTGAAAGGCTCCAGGGAACCCCTCTCGCCCCTCCCGGGGTCCCTGGCTGCCAGTCCGCCTGGCTCATGGTAGCCCTGCTCCAGACCCTGCCTCCTTCCCCACATACCTCAAGGCCTCCTCTCTTTTCTCTTAGATTCAGATTTTTTGTGGGGGGATATCAGGGATTGGACTCAGGCCGTGCACTTGTGAGGCAGGTGCTTGTGCCACTGAGCTACTTCCCTAGCCCCTTTCTTAGGAAGACAGCAGTCACCGAAGTTAGGTCCACCCTCAATCCAAGATGATCCCCTTTTGAGATCCCAAGCTAATAACATGTGCAAAGACCCTCTTTCCAGACAGAGTCCTGTTCACAGATCCTATGGCCCAAGACAGATTCATCTTTTGAGAGATCATAATTCAATCCAGAACACTTTATGATGGGTAGCCAGGTTGCAGAGAGCTTGGGAAAGCTGGGTATTGTTGAGCCCATTTTTGGAAAAGGCATTCTGTCTCATGGGGTTGGGGGTAGGGCCTGGGGTTGTGTTCTCGCCAGCTCCTTATGTTAGTCTGGTTTGTGCCATGGTACCAGAGTACCTGAGGCTGGTGGTTTATGACAAGAATTGATTGCCTTTTAGTTCTGGGAGAGGGAAGGAAGAGGGAGGAAGTGAGGGAGGGAGACCTCACCTATCCTAATTATCTCCTAAAGGTCCCAATTTTAATGCTGTTATAACGGCAGTTAAATTTCAATCTGAGTTTTGCAATGGATTTTTGTTCAAACCACAGAAAGCACCGCTGATCTGTGGTTGCCATGGGCTGCAGCACACAGGGGCTGTGTGTAAAGAGGGCAGGGTAAACAGCAACCTGCTGCAGAGTGAGACCTTACAGGGACGCAGTGTTCCTGTAGCCTTGGAGACCGTGGACGCCTTTGGCATTTACCATGCACACCACGCTCCTTGTCAGTCACCCATGCCCTTAATCCTCAGCTCAACCCTATGGCGAAGCTTCTCATCCCTTGTGTCCCCTCATGAGGTTCAGAGAGTTTGAGTGACTTACCTGCATTGCACAGCCAGGACTCCAGCCAGGCAGGCTGAGCGTGAGTCCTTGAGTTGGTGCTGCATTGCCGGCTCGTGCTGGGACCTCAGGAGGCCTCCAGCTGGGCTTCGCGGGGGGCACTCAGTCCGTATGCCAGAGCTGTTGATTTGCTCCCTGTGAGGCACCTCTTTCTTTTTAGTTTTATTTTCCCCAGCCACAAAAATAATAAATTCCATCAGCAGCACATACACAAACACTTGAAGAAAGTGGAGGGCTCCAGACGGGCAGCCTTGAAGAGCCTCTGTGTGAGTTATGATTCAGATGCCACAGAACCCACCCTTCCAGTGCTTGTTAGCGTCAACGCCCAGTTGTGCAGCCATCGCCGCTATGAAATTTCAGAGCATGTTCATCACACCCTGGAACTCTCCGTAGCCATCAAGCAGTCCCTGCCCACCTCCTCCCCATCCATCCCCTGGAAGCTGCGCATCACCTCCCGCCTTCTTCATCTCTTCTGTGGTGCTAGGCATTGACGCCAGAGCTTTTGTATTAGGCGGCATCTCCAGCCTTTTTTTTTTTTTTTTTATCTTTTTAGTTTTAAGATTAGGTTTTGCTAAGTCCCTGAGATGCCCTAGGCTGGGCTCCAGTTTGCTCTGCTCCTGCACCAGCCTCCCCATGTATGGGGGCTTTAGGTCTACGCCGCCTCAGCCTGCTGCATCTCCTTGTCTCTACAGGGGTGCCTGTGGGGCCATTGTGCGGCCTTGGTGCTGCGTCTTTCACTTGGCATAATGCAGCCTCTATCAGCAAATTCACTTTACCCTTGAGTAATGCTCTTGTGTGTGCCTGAACCACGTTTTTGTTCATTCATTAGCTGATGGACGTTTGGGTTGTTTCCATCTGCTTGCCTCTTAATGTCATTTTTTCATGCTTTCCTCAGTATATATTTTTACTTGATTGATATTATACAGTACAGGCTATTCCACAGTCTGCACAGTTGACTTGCATTTCACTATGTACAGTGATTAAAAACTTTTAAGCACAATCTGTGATTGTTGCATAATAATATTCCACCTGGTGGCTGCATTATACCTAACCATTCCCTTGAAGTCAGGCACTTAGCTGTTCCTAATTGGAATAACATTTTCAAAGGAGCAGCAAATAAGAGAAGCCCTAGAGGCCCTTTCCAGAAAGCCTGATCTGCGTCCAAGCCTGTGGGGGCTGGAGGCTGTTGGTGCAGAGCCCGGGTGCTAGGAGGAATCCAGGCCAGATGACCATGCCCAGACCCTCTGCGATACTTCTCCAGTGACGTGGGCGTGGTCGTGTCTTCCAGAAGCCACAACCCCAGCCCTCAACCCCCAGAGCTTTGGGGAAACTATAGCCAGTGCCACCCCATGCCTCCTCAGATTTTTATATTTCTTTATGGAATTTTTCTAATTTGTTTTTTTCCTCTTGGTGATAGGGTCTTCATATACATTTTGGAGAATTCAGAAAGCGAATAGACTTTGAAGTTAACATTGCCTGGAATTTATTACTTAGGGGCAACTCCTGTGAAGACCTGCTCATATTTCTTCCCAGTACTTTGGGCAGAGTTGAAGGCCACATTACATGGGAAATGTTAGGGCAAAATTGGAAATTCAAGTTCGGCAGCAAGTTGGGCCTGGTGTGGGTCCTGTACAAACTCCTGCACTTGGGAGGGAGTTGAGCCAAGGCGATGGGGTGTGCTGAGAATCTCGCTAAGTGGGTACAATTTGCGAGTGTTTGTCATTAGTATCTACATTTGAATTACAATGGTGATTTTTTATGTCATGAGCTGCACTGCCAGTTCCTGGCACCTGTGAGAATAAAGATAAAATATTCTGGCCCAATGGGAATCAAACTATTTTCTTCCTCCTGCCCTCTAAAATAATACAGCCTTTACACCCTTCCACAGTAGAGAGACTATTGCAAAATGTTAGTAGGGGTCCGGCATGGAGTTCTGGTGAGTGATTCTATTTTTCTTTTTTTGAAAAAGGGAAATCAGTTGTTCATACACAGCTCTAGATGGCAATAGCGTCCCTAACCCTGAAAGTGCAGCCCCTGTTAGGTTCAAGCCAGGAGCCAGAGACCTCTCACGGGAGCCCTGTGGTGTGCTTTTAAGGGAAGGGAGTTTGAGGAAGATTTTTTTTAGACAGCACTTGAATTTTTACCCTATTATTAATAGGTGCTTATATGGACATTATAATTTTTAAAAACTTAATTGGAAAAAAGTTTATTCAATGCCATCAAATGTTCTATAGTATTATTTTAATGCCATTACAAGAACTGTATGGCCATATGATGCAATATTTGACTAGTCATTAGGTTTTAGACATTTAAGAGGGGATGTGACTTTTTTTATAAATTTAAACTTTTCGTAATCATAATAGTTCACTTTGGCCTAATTCTTAGAAGTAAAGTAGAAAAAATTTTAAAGATGATTTTGTCAAATATTCTTTAGCAAATCACAACCAAGTAGTACCTGGCTGAGAGAGTACTGCTCCTGGCATCGTGCATGCTAGTGCAAAAGAGTGGACTCCATGGATATCTGCATGCTAATCCCCAGCACCTGAGAGCACGCTCAGCTGTATGGCAGAAGTAATTAAGGGTACAGGCGGGATTAAGGCTGCTGCCTGGGGACCTTGAGGTAGAGAGATGATCCTGGATTAACCTGGCAGGTGCAGTGTAATCATGAGGACTCTTCTGACTGGGAAACTGAAAAGAAAGAACTGGAGAGATGGCTGTGGGAAGGCCCTGGCTCTGTGTAGAGCTCCGAAGATGGAGGAAGGGGCCACCAACACAGGGACGTGGGCAGTCTCTAGACGCTTGGAAAGGAAAGCGGACGGAGGCTGCAAGACTCTCCCGAAAGGAGCTCTTCTGACATCCTGATTCTGATCTAGGGCATCCTTCATTAGACGTCTGACCTCCAGGTCCACAGCACGCTCAAGCAGAGCATACCGCTCGCGCTGTGCACACCCTTGTTGTAGCGCCTGCTGGCCCTCAGGGTCACTCGGTTCTCTGCTAGCCTCCACTCTCTGCTTGCCCCACTCCAGTACCCTCTTCCAGGGAGGACTTGGGGAGTCCTACCTGGCTTGGAAGGGCGGCTCTATGAACTCCATTTGAATTATGGAGTCACAGGAATGGAAGCCCAACCTTGTGCTCAGTGCTCCCCAAGGACTGAACCCGGGAGATTTTCTAGACGTTTTACTCCGAAATAATTTCAACCTTACAAACAAGTGGCAGCAGTATGCAAAGAGCCCCTGTGTGCCCCTGACCTCGGCTCATCAGTCTCTGTGGGCTTGCTTGCCGCGCTAACCACTGGCCGCAGCATCCTTTCTCTTCCTGGCGCTGTGCTGGAGTTGTACTCCTTGTGCACGGTAGGCCCAAGTACTTAATGTGTTCTCCCCCAAGAGCAAGGACCTTCACTTAATTTAATCACAGAACAATGATCAGAATCAGTAAATTCGACACCACTGTGGCACTGCTATTTATATTCCTTATTCACAAATTTCCAGTCATTTTCTGTAGTGCTGTGGCTTGTACCTGGATGTCCCCCCAGAGCGTCACTTGGTCATGGGGGTGCGCTTTTGGAAGAAGCTTGTTACACCTGGGCCTCCTGTTTTCCTGCCCTTGCCTCAGCAAATGGGATGCGCTGTTTCCAGTTTCACCCAGCAGGGGGTCGGGGTCCTGACTTTGTAAGCACCTTGAGCAAGAGGAGGGCACACACACAGAGGGTGGGAGTGCAGCGCCTGCCAAGGGCAGAGAGTCGAGGGCAGAGAGTTGCTTTGCACTCTGAGGGAGGGAAAGAGGCTTGTTCTCCCCCTCGTTTGCTTCTGTGGCTTTTGCTGTCTTCTGCTGCCATGAACTGCTGCCCTCTGCCCTCTGCCATGTGCCATCCTTCTTTGGAGCCAGCTGATTATGGACCGAAACCTTTACAAACTTGGAGCTAAATGCACCTTTCCTTCCTTGATTTTTAGCACTGAGTATTTTGTCTCAGTGACAAGAGAAATGTAACTGAGAGGCATAGCAATTCCTTTTATTCCCCAAGGGAAGGACAACCCTAGGATTGCACATTGCACTATGTTCTCTGACTGTATGGTTTCATTTCCTATGCACCTTTTTTTTTTTTTTTTTTTTGTCTTTTGAGACAGGGTCTCACTATACAGTTCAGGCTGGCTTTAAGCTCACTTTGTAGCTCAGGCTGGTCTCGAACTCACAACAATCCTCCTGCCTCAGCCTCCCGAGTGCTGGGATTACAGGCATGCGCCACCACACCCGGCTTCCTATGCACCTTTGCTCTCAGCCTCTGTGCCTTTCTGTGGCACTGGTGTTTTTGAAGGACTTGGATCTCTATTTCCAGGGAAGCACTTATTCCACTGAGCCATCTCCTTGGCCCCCGCATCTCTATTTCCTAACTCCTCCTCTGTCTGGCTAGGTTATGATGTTTTCTATAAGGGAGGTTGATTCTGGCCTCCCCAGCTATGGTGTCAGCCCTTGGTGGCTCCTAGGATATCTTGTCCCTTTATTAGGGGGAGTATCCTTGATCCCTTGGGCAAATGATTCCACCGGAGTTCTGCCCTCTGAAATGACTGTTTTTTCTTTTGTAAGTGATACCTAATCTGTGGATAATATCTTAAGATGGTAAATATCATGTTCCTCATCAAACTGCCTCAGTTGTTTCATAAAAATTTTTAAAAGCCAATTAGAAGTGCAGGAGCAGTAGCGCGCGCCTGTAATCCCAGCCCTGGGAGGCAGAAAATAGGAGGATCACTGTGAGTTCAAGCTGCGTAGTGAGACCCTGCACAAAAAAAAAAAAGCCAATTAGAGGGGCTGGCCAGATAGATCAGTGGACTAAAGCACCGCTTAGCACAGCAGCTAGGGTTCAATCCCCCACATGTCATGCTGGCCCTGCCCCTCAGGGCCTGCTGAGATGGCAATTGAGACTGGGCATGGTGACATGTGCCTATAATCCCAATGACCAGGAGGCTGAAAACAGGAGGATCACTATGAGTCCCACCTATGTAGTAAGACCCTGTAGACCCTGTACTAAATATAATTTTTTTTAAAAAAAGCCAATTGGCATTTTACTGTAAAGAAAAACTTGCCCTCTTATGTATTCAGAGAGTTGGGACAGACGTAGGCATTCTTGCTCTGTTAGCTTCTCATTCATCCTTGTCACTATTTATTTTGGTGCCCAAAGTGTCCCAGGTGTGGACATGGTCATCTCTTCCAAGCATCTTCTTTGAGTTCTTCTTTACTTTCTGTCTGAAGAAGATGGTTCAAGTCACAATACATGCACATATCTAAATGCCATAGTGAGGCCCATTCATTTGTAAAAATCAGTGTAATAAAAACAAAAATAAGGAAAAAAAAGATGGTTCAGGCTGACCTTGTATATTTTCCCTGTCTCAGCCTTATAGCCTGCCCTTCTCCAGGAGTCCCTGCTTTCTCCCATGGGGAATGGTATGTTGGAGTTAAGATCGGAGGGCAAGATGGGCTCCTTGGTACCTAGCTGTCATTACTTGTGAACCCAGAAGTGTGTAGACCCAGAAGTGTACAAAAGTAGGAAATGTATGCCTCTGTTTGTATGTGTGCCCAGAATACACACACACACACACACACGCACACACACACACATACACACACACGCACACACGCACACACTCATGTCCCTATAGCATACAAATACATATATTTCTGTCTCTATCTAAAACCACACACTCATCCATCTTGGCACCTCTTCTTTTGGGCTAGCACATTTCCTTGAAGGGAGAAGCCCAGATGCTGCCATGGTCTATTCACGCATTTTCCGGAGTCTTCTAGACTCCAAAGGAATCTGAGAATGTTCATGCGTACCACGGTGAGAAGCAAGCTTCCCAAGCAGAGCTTCTGAGTTGTTAGTGGTTCCTGTGGTCGTCAGCCTGCTGACTGTATCACCACAGTTCTCTGATGGTTGGGACAGCTCTGTGTTTTCCCCCCCAGCATGGTTATATTATTCATCCGATGTAAGTTCATCTGCTACTGGGCTGCTAGTCATCAGCAGAGTCCCCTCCCTCCGCCAGCCGTCTTTATTGATTTAATTTTACTTTTGTTCCATTATAAAAGAAAACCATGTTATAGATCCCAGTGGGGCTTGATTTTTTTCAGCTTAACCATGTCTTGGAAACCATTCTGTCATACAGATCTCTGTCATTGCTTTTCACGGCTGCATGGTGTGTCACGGGGTGGTTGTGCCATGGTTTACCTTTTTCCTCTGTGTGGACATTTAGGTCATTTTTCAATACTTTACAGGTATAAACAGTGCTACAGTGAGTAAATGTCCTTGCTTGGGGGCGGGGGGGTTATGCCTTTGTGGTGGTAAAGTTCTAGAAAGTAGGATGCCGTAAGTGTTGTCCAGGCCTGAATTCCCACCAGCATGTGTGTGAGCCTATTTCGCGTAGCTGACAAGTACTGACAAGTTTTTAATTTTTCAAATCTGATAGGTGAGAAGTGGTATCTTGATGCAGCTTTATCTTGCAGTTTTTTTATTATAAGTGAAACTGAGCATCTGTTCATAAACAGGCCATTTTATTTTGGGGTCCTTTTTTGTGCCTTTTTCATGTCTTTTCATGACCATTTTGCTATTAAGAGTTTTGGATTCTTTTCCCCTAGAAATTAAGAATTCTTGACATACGAAGGCTAATTAGCCCCTTATCTGTGGTTCAGATGGCAAACATTCCCTCCTGTGTCTGTGTGTTGACACAGACTGATTGACAGGCCCCCAGGAACCACAGACGGGGTGGGTGGCTTACACCGTGGAGATCTATTTTCTCCATGTGCTGGCCACTTACTCCTGGTGGCAAGGCTGTCTTCGTCACTTGGCTTCTCACTGTGTCTTTGCAAAGCTAAGCGAGAGCTGTGAGGTGTCTTCATCTCCTTAGGAGGCCCCAGCCCTGTTGAGTTAGGGCCCCACCCTTATGGCCTCAGTAACTAACCTTATCACCTCTACAGGCCCTAACTGAGGAGTAGGGTGGAACTGAGTGACACAAATTAGCCCACCACATACCAGTTCTCATTTTCTCTTGGCTTTGGCTTTGGAACCCTTTCCAATACAAATTTTACTTGTATAAAATTTAGTTATCAATCCTTAGTTTTTTTGGGTATGAGTTCTAGGGAGAAATGTTTCCTTGTGCACGGGATATAGAGGAATTCATCTATGTTCACCACAATATTTCAGGCTTAGATATATATTTTTTTCCTTGTAGACTGCTGGTCTGTTTTGCACTGATTCCTGTGGAGGATATGAGATACTCTGTTCTTTCCGAATGACAGCCCGTTACTGCTTGTGAAGAAGTCCATGTTTCCCACGGGGCTACCTTTGTCAGCACTACCTTCTGGCTGTCCTCGGGCCAGGTTCCGGTCTGCTTCCAAGTCAGGCCTACGCTAATGTGACCACTGGGCTGTAGAACTGGTGTCAGCACCTGGCTGTTCCTCTAATAGTTCTGGGTCAGGAATTTGAGAGCCATTCCAATGCTTTTTATTTCTTTAGGTTAAAATTTTACTTTCAGTAATAAAAAAATTTATTTTTTTAATCTTCTGATAATAACTTTCACCTTACTATTTTAAAATCACTTCTAAATAATAAGATCCTTTTTTAATGATCAGCTTATTTTTGGAGCAGTTCGAGGTTTACAGAAAAGTGGAGCAGTCGGCAGCGGAGCTCCCACCTACCCACGCTTTCTATATTTTCCCCTATTACTAACATCTTGTATTTCTGTGTAAGAGGTACACTTGTTACAATTAATGAGCCAGTATTAATAATATTATTATTAACTAACGCCTGTGGTTCACATTAGGGTCACAGCTCCACGAGTTGTGATAAATGCATTATGCCACATATCCAACATTACAGTAGCACACAGCACAGATTCTCTTCCCTACAAATCCCCTGTGTTCTATTTATTATCCTCACAAAGCCTCAGGCAACCACGCATCTTTTTGCCCTCCCCCAGATTCTGCAGACTCCAGATCGTCCTGTCACTGAGACCACACGGCGTCCAGCTCTTTCGGGCTGGCCGTTTTCCTTAGCAGGGTATATTTTTCCTTCCATCATTCTTTACTGAGACATAGGATTTTTTAAATCTTCATGGGCAATCAAATCAGGGTAATAAGCCCTTCCATGTCCTCAAATAGGAATCATTTCTATGCCAGGCACTTTCACGTTCTTCTTTTCTAGTTATTTCAGAATATAGATTGTTGTAGCTAACAGTTACAACCCCACTGGTCCTTAGCAGTGTGTACTTAATATTCTTCTCTCCATGGATGTTTTTATTTTTTCTTGTGAACTTTTCTATGGACTTATCTGACCAAAGCTTCTTGGTATCTGGGCAGCATTGGGGAATAATGCTGAATTTATAAAAGATTTAGGGGCACTAATAACTGCACAGTGCTGAGCCTTGCTAAGCATGGGTGAAGGTTTTTCTGTCTGCTGAGTTTATCGTGAGTGTTTTGGGATGATTTAAAGTTTTCTTCTCAGAGGTATGTTCTGCTTCTTGTTTATCCCTGTCCTATCTTATGCCTGGTGGCTGAACTGGATTTGAACTGGAGAACTTGCTGATTTGTGTAGGCACCTATAGCATCCAGAAGGAAGTGAGCAGACTAGGTTCTGTTTCTTTTTTTTTTTTTTTGTCGAAACTGGGGATTGAACTCAAGCCCTTGTGCTTGCCAGGGAAGCACTTATTCTACTGAGCCATTTCCCCAGCCCCCAGACTAGGTTCTGGGCCAGCTTTGTGGCAACTAACAGGGGGTTGGACCTAGGGCAGCCCTCCCACCCAGGGCAGCCCTCCTACCCCTCGCTCTGATTGTCTTCTGGATCAAGGGCTGGGTAAACGTGCGCGATTTCCCAGAGTGCTTCTGGAAAAGCAAAATTTGATTTATGTCTTTACCTCTGCCTCCTACTAGCTTGGAGAGCTTGGGTGTTCTTTCCCTGCTGCGTGCTGCAGAGCCGGACAGTGAGGGCCCAGCCTCCCTATGTGCCCTGGCCTTGTCAGATGTGGCCTTTCCATAAACAGCAAATGTCTCCTGCCGGTCTGTAGGAACCCTCGGCCAGAAGACTTGCTTATCTATCCCTGTAATCGTGAATTGAATGTATTTGTTGTCAGGTTCTGATGGCATTTGTGGAGCGTTTCCTGCATACCATTCCAGGGAGTGCAGCACAGTGGCTTTGGGTTCCGTGTCTAGCACCCAGCGTGTTCTCAGAGAGGCAGGGTACCCAGAGGGAGGTTGTTGGTACCTGCCTTGGAGGAGATGCCATTCAAGAAAAAAACAGAAGGCTGAACAGAGCAGTGGCAGCTAGGCTTAGCTGGGAAAGAGTTGCGTGAGGCAGCTGTGAAATGGATTGGTGAGCTCAGGCTCCTCTCATGCCGGAGGAGTGACAGATGTGCAGTTCACGGGTGGGCATGCTGGGCACACCCATAGTCCCATTAGAGTACTGGGGGAGGCTGAGGCAGAAGGATCACAAGTGCATACCTAGCGTGGGCAACTTAGCAAGATCCTGTCTCAAAAATAAAAAAGGGCTGGTTGTTGCAGCTCAGTGTGAAGATTCTAGGTTCAATCCTCAATACCAACCAAAAAAGAGAAGCTCAAATGTGCAGTTTAAATTCCTCTACCATATATGGAAGGGGCTGGAGAGGCTGGGGAGGGTGGGAGCAGAGGGCCACCTCTGAGATCCTGGCTGTGGGGCAGTGGTGACTGGGACCCGAGTGGAGTTAGGGGACAGTGGTCTTGATGATGGAGCCAGTAGACTTGGAGGCTGGGGCTTTGGCGCTGAGCTGGGGACACCCCGAAGAAGAGAGGAAGTGACAGGAGAAGGGTTGCAGCCTGGGCTGTGTTTCAAGCTGTGTGCTTTCTGAAGTAGCCATCATGGCCATCAAAATGGAAATGGTGTGGCTAGGGGAAAGATTTTTAAATCTGATTTCATTTTAATTCATTTAAATGTAAATAGCAATGGCTGCTCTGGTAGACAAGGCAGACAGTTTTCTGTATCACAGAACACTGCTCAGGGCCCTGTGGGTTGAAGGGCCTTCAAACTGTCAGAGCTGAACTCTTGATGGGCGCACATAGGCCCAGGGTGCAGAACCGCAGGCGGCAGTGTTCACCTTTGTCTCAGTTCCTCTTCTCTCGTTGCTGGGACAAATACCCAACACCCAAAATGAAGGAAGGAAGGTTTATTTAGCTCACAGTTACTGGAGGTTTCAGTCCATACTCAGCTGGCTCCAAGGCAGAGGGGCACATGGCAGAGAGCAGCAGTTCGTGGAGGCTGAATGGCAGCAACAACAAAGAACAATCACTACTGAAGGTCTGTCTCTGTCTCTTTTATTCCATTCAGGCTCTCTGCCCCAGGCTGGTGTGTAGTACTCACACCCATAATCCCAACAGTACTAAGACTCATAATCCCAGTGGATCATGAGTTAATCACAAACTCCAGAAGTCCCCACCCCATGACTACATGAGGCTTTGAGGGGACAACTAGACACAAATGATAACAACCCTACTCTACTACACACATTCTGGGTGTCACTGGGCAGGTGACTGCATGCTGAACGCCACTGCTGTTCTGTGGTGTTATGTACATTTTGAGCTAACTGCACAACATAACTGGGGTTGGGTTATTCTCCTGGTTTAACCCCTGTAATTTCTCTGTGTTTACTCTGAAAGCCAGACTTTCCTGTGGGAAGACCTCAGGACCGGCCTCTGGGACATAGGTCTGAGCTTCACTCAGAGTATAGCCCCAGTCCTCCCCCTGCCTGGCCTCTTTCTTCACTGGCCACCCGAGGGGGTTAGGACAGTCCTTACTGAGGGTCAGTGAGCAGGTTGTGACGCCAGACCTTCCTAGGTCAGAGGAGACCAGACAGGGGCCTGGGTGCCTGGGCTTCCCGATCTGGCCTACGCTGTTGCCAGCAGTTTGGCCTCCTGAGAGCTCTGAGCTTCCGCAGGTCCAGTGGACAGCTCCCCGGATTCAGCCCTTACCCTGAGTTTCCCCAAGAACTTCCTCTGCATTGACCTTGATCTCTCCATCTTTATTTTTGTAAACATGGCCAAGGTTTACTAACTTCTGAACTGTTGGGAAAAACTAATGTTGTCTCATTAAAACTTCATTGTTCACTTGTACTGAACGAGGGGAAAAAAGCCCATTAAAGTTTTATACCTGACATGGAAAACTATTAAAGATTCATAATTGCAATAAAACTCTGTAATAGAATTGGAATTCTCATTGAGTCCATGCAGCAGTCAGCAGGGTTCCTCACCTAAAGCTGAAGAATCAATTTTGGCGCCATCTGGGGAAGGGACGAAGATAGTCCTGGACCCCCATGAAACCTTTCCCAGTGGGGACTGCACTGGCTGCAGTTCCCTAAGGAAAGATTCCAGCCCTGTGGTTGCACAGGCATCGGACTGGCAGAGCTCTGTCCTGCCGGGCTCTGGTGGTGCAGAAACACCTGTGTCCTTCCAGCATGGGGGCTTCTTGGTCTCCTTTCAGTCCCCCTGGCCCGTGTGAACAGAGGACCTGTTGTACACACGCTGTGAAGCCAAGGCTGAGCGGGTAAGGGGTAGAGGAAAGGCAGGCTGAGTCCTCTGAAAGCAGTGGTGATATTGGCTTAAACAGAGACCTTGCAAGCCAGTAGAATGAAGGCCCAGGCCAGTTCTCGTTGCCTCCGTTCCCTGCCTCAGCCTCCTCCTCTGTACAGTGGGCATGACAGCGTGGCCTTTTGGATGTGGCTGATGTGTGTGGGCAGCTGAAGCTGGAGGAAGAGGGAGAAGGGGAGTGTGGCTCAGAAACACTTGGAGAAATTGGCATTGCAGGCAGTGGGCGGGGACAGAGGCAAACAGACTGCCCCGGCTGCCACACCACCTCCTGGCCACACGTGAGCCATGACTCATCAGTGATGAGGGGCAGCTCTTCCCTGTTCCAATCCCCTTCCATGCCCTTGAGGATCTGGGAGGAGGTTTCAGACCTACACCATAGCAGGTAGACAGCCAGCCCCCAGAGGTGGTACGGCGTGACGTGGTTGATGAGGGATTGGGGGCCATCTATGGGAAGGATGGCTTTTCATAAATTCAGCTAATGTTTATTGAGCACCTACTGTATACTCTTTTAGGTGCTGGGGACAGAGTAGTGAATCTGTTAATTCACTGTGAGGTAGGTACTAGGTGTTATGCCCATTTTCCAGAGGAGGTAACTGAAGCCCAGAAATGTTCAGTTACCTGAAGCCCCGTAGCAGCAAATGGCAGAGTCTGGAATTAGCCCTAGACAGTGTATGTGGTCTGCACAGTTGGCAGTTTCGTTCCTGGTCTCGGGAGGGAGGAGGCCTTTGAAGCATGAAAGCAGCGTCTCCCTTGGGGCTCTCGCAAGCTGGCTGAGCCTCTGCCCTGCTGCAAGGCTGCCTCTTCAGTGCCCTTGGGCCCGCCTTATGACTAGTGAATCCAATTCCTCATCACCCATGGTGGGCCGGGTTCAGGGGAATCAGCACCCCGTCCTTCCCTGTGCTTTTCCTCCCTCTCCCAGCGTGTCCACAGCACAAGCCTGTCACTGATGATGAAGGCGTCCATCAGAATGCAGGGCGTTCCTGTGGTCTGGCTTTGCTCCTCCGCTGCCGGTGATAAATGAGATGTCCACGGCAACAAATAAAATCAGGCTGCCTTTATTCGTTTATTCTTCCTCGTCCTCCCTGTCAGCACCCACAAGCGAGCTGAATGATATTAGACACTCAATCAGCCTTCACACCTGTCTGTCCGTGTGCCAGTTCTGTCACAGTAGGCCTGGTGTGGGGGTGAGCGCTGTCTGGCTTGGCCCTGGGGCCTGGGCCTTGGCATTGCCCTTACATGTCCTCTGCTCTGCTGGCCAGCTTTGCCTCATTTCCACACAGTAAGTGACACCTGCCAATTAAAGAAGGAGGCATTTAATGCAGCTCCTGGCTTCAGGGGATTCAGTCCATGGTGCCAGGGCAGGACCATCATGGTGGACAGGAGTGATAACAGGAAGATTCTTAGTTCAGGGCAGAGAGGAAAGACACCAGAGATGAAGGTGCCTGAAACCAAGGCACTGCACATAGACCCCAAGACTGCTCAGAAGGGTGATTATTAATCACCCGGGCATCTGAGCCAGTCAAGTTGACAATTACGGTAGGCCTAACCTCTGCACTGTCTTTTCAGGGCCTCCATCTCCCCATCTGTAGGAGACCCCGGGAAGGCCCCAACAGACTCAGCACCCTTGTGTCTTTATTTGCAACCTTGTTTATGCAAAGGACCTTTGATTCTAAGTGGGAAATAAGCAAAGTCACTTTTCAGTGAATCAGCAGAGCTTGTGCTTTTTCTTCCAGTAGTAGCAGTAGCAAGATGAAGAGCCATCCGCTGCCTCTTCCACACCCACAGGATGCAATCCCAAGGCGAGAGGCAGCTCGTGGAAGCAAGGGCTGGGACTGTGAAGGCCCTTCTCCATGCATTAGACACCGGCTGTCTATGCTGTATGGGAAGAAGGTAGCAAGGAGCAGTTGGGAGAGTAGGAAGTGTGAGCTCCTTGCCTAGGTTGTTTGCTCATTTCCTGTGTGACCCTGAGCAAGTACCTGATACCTTAGAACCTTCCTTCCCTGCTTGGGAGGGAGGCCAGTGAAGAGTGGGGAGAGCTCCTGCCTCTCTGGCTCTGTGAATGGTGACCTCATGACACCTGGGAACCCACAGCCACGTCACACCCCAGTGTTCTCTAGATGAGAACACTGAGACTGGGGGTGTCTCTGGGTACTATTAGTGACCTCTGACTGTGTCACAGTTGGCTGGGATCCAAACTAGGGCTGCTGCACTCCACATCCAACTGGCCACACAAGACCACTGTGAACACACGGCGGCTTGGCTTGAAAGCAGCCCATGAACGGGCAGTCACAGCGCCAGGTGGTACGTTCCTCACTTTCTCATCAGTGGGATGGAATAGCCAACACTCGTGACTTAAATTAGGAGAGGTTTATTTTGGATCAAGGCTTTGAGCCCATGGCCTGCTGATGCCTGATAAAGCAGGCAGCAGGAAGCAGAGCAAGAGGGAGGAGCTGGGCACAGGAACATGCTGTCCCCATGACCGCACCTCCAGCCAGGCTGGCCTCCTCGCAGCACCATCACCTGTGATCTCAGCAGTGAGGAGTTCCCCTGAGGAGTTCCAGAGCCCACACAACCAGTCCGCTTCCACACCGATGCAGATTTGGGAATCCCTGTAGATCTAACCTGTAATAGTTAGACAGCCCCTGCCGGGGTCCTGGGCCACAGGAAACTCCCAGTGAGCAGAGGACATGGGGCAGTGCTGCACACAAACTCCCAAGGAGTTCAGGCCAGCCCTGGCACTGGGAAAGGTTTTAGGGAACCAGAAGCTACTGGCCTAGAACTCTGGGAGAGGAAGAGGCAGGAAGGGCTTAGAAAAGGTCAGGAAGATGGACTCTCAGCCCCCAGGAAGTGGGTTTCCCATTGGTCACTCCATTTTGTGGCTGCCCTGTGGGATAGCACAGGATCGCTCCTGCGTCTGTCCAGGCCGGTGAACTTAGCAGGGCTGGGAGGACAGAGGGGGCAGCAAGCCGGAGTTTTCCCCATACAGAAATGCCTTGTCCTAGGCAAGGGAATGCTGTGCTGGTTGCGCAGGTGCAGACAGCATATGTGGCGGGTGCCAGGGCAGCACCAGGGAAATGACAAGGCTGGAAACCAGGGCACTGTATCACGACCCCCACCAGCACTGGCCGTGGAGGTGGCTCACACCCCAACCCCTGCCCTGCCTGAGTTGGGTCATATGCGCGCAGGATGCCTGTGGACATATGAGTGTCAGATAAACAGTGCTCTTGCACACGTGTGTGCCCCCTGCAGTATGGGGCACACACGCATATTTTTAAAACATTTGCTGTATATCTATAATTCAGATGTCACTGAGCATCCTGTATCTCACCCGGCAACCTCCCTACAGCCGCACACATGCCTGTGGCATTGGCTTGTTCCCTCCTGTCCCCTCACCAGCCTGGCCATAGAGAGAGGCACGCTCGCAGAAGCATGCCTCTTTGCAGCTGCTCTCTCAGACATGAGCTCCTTTAATTAAACTGCCGGGAACAAATAAAGTGTGTTAAAGGGAAGATTAAAATTGATTCCCTTAGCTCAACACAAGCCACAGCTATCACAGGGGCTGCTTAAGGAAACAAAGCACTTGGGAAGAGGGCAGCAGCCTGGGCTCCCAGCTGTGCAGCAGGGAATGGCAGTGTGTGCACAGAGACCTGTGCAGGCGGGCAGAACACCAGGGCCCGGCCAGAAGTGAGTTTCTCCTCTGCTCCCGAGAAGCCCCCGTGGCCTGGGAAGCTCTCATTCCCTGCAACTCTGCTTCTGAGCTCCAGAGAGGGCTGCACAGAGAGATGCAAGGAGCAGGTGAGGCGGACCCTGACAAAACACCTCATTTTATCCTTCCTTCCTTCCTCTCTCTCTCTCTTAGCCACATCCTCATCCTGTGTCCAGAGCCCTTTACAAGGCGCTGGCTAAAGTTCACAGGTGCTCTCTGGGCCACTAGCTATTGCCAGTGGTGGGGCTGCAGCGTGTGGTGTGGAGGCATGCTAAGAACTGGAAACCTGGAGGATGATCTTGGGCTGGGAACTCCTATGATACTCGAGAAGTGTGAGGCACAAAAATCTCCTAGGGGATTTGTGGGGTCCCATGGCACAGAGTAGCAGAGCCAGGAATGGAGCTCAGGTCTGCTAATGCTCAAAACCCTTAACCAGGGCCGGGGAGATGGCTCAGTACAATAAGCGCTTCCCTGGCAAGTGCAGGGTCTTGAGTTCAAGCCCCAGTTCTGCAAAAAAAAAAAAAAAAAAAATACCCTTAACCACTTGCTTGGCCATTTCCTGGATTGAGCCCAGGAGGTCATAGTAAGCTTGTAAGTGGGGAGGGTATCACTGAAGCAGTGTTGATGAAATTCATTGGGTACAATGCCTATGGCCAGTGAGAAGGCAGCTAAGGCACCTAGGAGCAGCAGTATGGGCCCAGGAGAAGGCGAAAAAGGAGGGGTCTCTGGGAAGACTGACAGACTGGATGAAGGAGATACTCAGAACTAAAGACAGAGCTGGCAGTGGGGCAGCATTTCAACCCCGGCTACTGCAGCAGGGCTGGGAAGGATGGCAGGATGGTGGCCCTGGGATAAGCTGGATTGAAGTGATACTGTGTGCTTCCCAGGCAGAGCTCCTGGTGGCAGTCCAGTAGCAGAAAGCAGATGGGCATGGGGGCCAGTTGGCCCTGGCTTTGTGTGCGGGAGCACATTTTCATTCACTAGCCCTGGGACCCAAAACTACAGGTTAAACATCTCTAATCTGGAAATCAAAAGTACCCTGAGTAGGGCCTTTCCACTGAGCTCTATCTTCAAATTATTTTGAGACATGGCATCACAAAGTTGCCTATGCTGTACTTGAACTTGCAACCTTCCTGTCTCAGCCTCCCAGGGAGCTGGCATTACAGGTGTACAACACTACATCTGGCTTTTGAATACTGGTTCAAAGAGTTTCAGATTACAGCACATTCCAGATTTCAGATTTTCTACTTAGGAGTGCTAATGTACAGTCTATGCAAGTATTGCAGAGTCTGAAAAGCTCTAACATCTGAAGCCACACATTTTGGAAAAGGGATTTTAGTCTGTATTTGCATATCGTCTAGGAGCCCTTGTGTTCTCGTGAATGGAACAGAAACCTCTCTAAATGCTGGGACCTGCAATTAGGAGAAGCAGATAAAGGGACAGACTAGACTGGTGCCATTTGATTGGCCCTGCTGCACTGGTGCTGAGGTGGGTCTGAGGTAGAAATCGAGGGTCCTTTTCATCCCCTGGGTGTTTTTCCACTGTTTTCCTGCAGTGTGGGCACCCTGGGGACACTGTAGAGATGCTGATGGAAAAATCCATTTATGGCACCCAGCTGAGCCTGTTGGTGGCTCGCGAGCAGCATGGAGCCTGAGCAGGTCAGCACAGCATCTGGCAGAGCAGCTGGCACGCCGGGGTGTGGCAGCGCTGGAGGGCGGTCAGCATGCAGTGTCCACAGGCCCCGCTGCTGGGGCGGTGGAGGCAACGAGGCAGCGAGCCAGCCCTGAGCCCACCAGGGCCATAGGAAGGGGAGAATTCATGTCTGCCCACATGTTCACTTTCTGTGCTGGAAACTCCAGGCTGAGACAGGTGCTCAGAGCCGGGCACTTGGGGTCTCGCCTCAGGTCCCATCTTCCCTCCCAGTCCTCTTCTGTACAATCTGCTGGGGGCAACCCATGGGCATTGATCATGTGGTGTCAGCAGCCCAAGGGAGAAGCAGAGCAGCCAAGAAAAGTGGGCCTGGCACCGCCAGCTGCCCTTCGCACTGGAGGCTGGGAGCCTGGGCTGTCCTTTCCCACTCACAGCCTCGGTTTCCCTGCCAGGGTAGGACGCTGTCTCATTGTCATCATTCTGTAGGTCCCTCCGCTCTGCTGTTGCTTTTGTCTGTCATGGATTTATTTTGATCAGAAAACAAAAGCCTTGCATTAAAAATGTGCTTGCATGTTTGTATTTTTTAATTACAAAATAAAGCTGCCGGCTTGTTGTAAGAGTCCAAGTACTTATTGCTTCTGCGGGAGGCTCACAGCCTTGGCTAGCACTTTCTGTCATCAGTAAATGAAAGCACTATTTGCCATCTAAAGGTGATATAAGAGCCCAGCCATCAAGGAGAGTGAAATCTTGTCAGTTGCCACAAAATGGGTGGAGCTCAGGACCATCATGCCAGCAGACTAAGCCGAACTCAGCAAGTTAAATATCACAGGTGTGCTCTGAGATGAGAAATCTGAGCTATAAATAAATGAGCAAGGGATGGTAGGAGACTAGAAGGTAAATTCTGGGGGCATGGGGAGGGGATTAGGGAGAAGCTAGGAACAGCAGCCGCAGGGGACTGAAAATGAGCGAGATCTGTGCTGTGTGTGTGTGTATGATTTCTCCAGGATGAGTGTTACTATTCTGTACTGCCAGCACGTGCTGACACTTTCTTAAAAGAGAAAGCCTGAGGTAATGTCCCTCTGTCACGTCAACCTATATGAGGAATGTAATGGGGTCGGCCCACACACCTGCTGTCTCGGTTATTTTTCTCTCATTGATAGGACAAAATGCCTGACGCCCCAAATCAAGGAAGAAAAGCTTTATTTAGCTCACAGTTTGTGGAGGTTTCAGTCCCTACTCAGCTGGCTCCAAGGCACGGTGGCACGTGGCAGAGGGCAACCCCTCAGGGTGGTGGAAAACAGCAAAGAGCACAGGGAGGGGCAGTGGCTGCAGCTGCTGGCAAGCCTCTCTCCCTTCCTTACCCAGCGTTCAGGCTCTCTGCCCCAGGGCAGGTGTAGCACTGACACCCATAATCCCAGCCTTGGACCGTGGATCAGTCCCAAACTACAGAAGCTACCCCATGACTGCCTGGGGCTTGTGGGGGACACGTAGGCACAAACCATAACACTTGCCCCTCAGCTCACCCCTAAATGCCCCCCTGCTCTGGTCTCTGAGTTGTTTCTAGATGCGGGGACGTCCGGGAATGTGCTGCATGGGCTCCAGGTGAGTTAGAAGCAGGCTCTGCCGGTGTCTTGCTGTGTGGTCCTCAGGCATCCACACGACCTCGCTGAGCCTCCATCTGCTCCTAGGCAGGCCTGCTGAAGGAGGACCGGGTCAGGGCTGTGCAGCCCTGCGGTGTGGGTCAGGTGACTGCTGTGCCTGGCTCTCAGCAGGTTGGGGACCAGATTCTGGAAGTGAACGGGCGGAGCTTTCTCAGTATCCTGCACGATGAGGCGGTCAAGCTGCTCAAGTCGTCTCCGCACCTCATCCTGACAGTGAAGGACGTGGGGAGGCTGCCGCACGCGCGCACCACCGTGGATGAGACCAAGTGGATCGCCAGCTCCCGGATTGGGGACAGCGCTGCGGGCTCGCCAGGGTCTGGCTTTGTGCATGCAGCTTGGGGACCTGGGGGCAGGGGCTCGGAGCCAGGTGGCTGCATCCCACCGACACAGGTCCCTGTCGTCCACGGGTGGGCATGGTGCTGGGCCCGTCCCTCCCTGTGTGGCCTCGTTCCAGATAGTGGAGATGTGCAGCCGGACCCCAGTCCCGTATTTGCTGCCAGGCAGTCACAGCTCATTTTCGTGGGCTTAGTTGCTTCATCTGAAAAGTGTGGCCACAACTGGCCCTGCCCAGCCCTGCCAGTGCCAAGCCCTGAGAGTCAGACGGCATGAAACCCAGAACCACAGCTGCCACGGCTGTGGGGCTGCTCGTCATGTGCTGTGTCACCTCTGGGCTCCGTCCAGCCTCAGCCTGGTGGCAGGCGGCTCCCTGCGACATACCCCAGCCTCACCCGAGAGTGTCCTCCTTGTCCCTCCTTCCTGTCATCGCACAGTGTAATGAATCCTTTCAAATTAGTTGCCAACACTTAAAAAGACAGCAGATTTCCTGTACAAAACTGGATTTCTGGTTATTTCTTTAAAAAGCAGGAAGCCTGGCTGCTTGAGCCTGCATTTTTCTCATGAAAACATGAAATGTTCGGAGGTGGATGGGACCCCTGCAAGGCATCCCTGCAGACCTTAGTGGTCTTGCACCACCCTCCTCAGGGTCGCATGGCAGAAGCTGCTTTGCCTCTGTGCTTCGACTGTTCTCCTAAGTGCTCTTGCCCCCAACTGCAAAACGGGGAGCTCTTGGTCCTGTATGGTCGGCAAGTGCCTCCTGTGGTAATGGACTCACTGTCCGCCTCATCATGGGGAGGCTGGAAGGCACCCATCTGCCCAGAGGCCCCTGCCGAGCCTTCCTGGCCCTGCCACTCCCTCTGCTCAGACCTGTGCCTAAAGAACTTATCTCTTTCCACAGGTTTCCAGGGGATCTCACCACAGAGGGGGCAAACAAGGTAAGGGTCTCTTCATCTGCACGGTGTCCTCAGCTTCTTCATGGCCACCCAGGGGGAGCTGCGGCCCAGCAGTGTGCTCAGCATGTTTCAGCTGGGCAGCCCTGACCCTTGGGGATTCCTGCCAGGTTCAGGCATGGTGCCCTCTTCAGGGCTGAGGACAGCAAACAGAACCAACCAGATCCCTGCCCCATGGAGCTCACAGCCCTTGAAAGCAACATCTAAAGCCCAGGCACACCTGCGTTAGGTGCTGTACCTGGGTAGAAAAGATGCCTGGTGCCAGGTTGTGGGGACTGCGAGACAGACAGTGAGAGAAGAGACAGCAAGCATGGGGGTGGAAGGGCAGGAGGGCAGGGGAAGAGCCTGACCCAGGGCCCTGAGGCAGGGAGCGGACTTGGCTTGTTAGAGGAACTGAAGAAAAGCAAGCATGGGGAGAGCTGGGCAAAGCATGACAGCAGGCATGATGCCCAAACCTCCAGGCTGTGTGGGTTGCCAGAAGGCGGCCTGGCTTCTCACCTGGATAGTAGACACCATTAAAAGTCTTTTAAATGGGCAACAAGAGCAGAGATGGGCATTTTTATAAGTGCGTTTTAGTAGCAGGCCAGGGACCCTGAGTGGCATCTTAACTAGCTTGGTGGGGTGGGAGGGTGGCAGTGGAGGGCAGAGTGTGGGTGCCTGCAGATCTGAATCAGTTTAGAAAGACAGGTACTGATGAAATTCCCAGTTTGTCCCCAGAGATCCCAAAACCTACCGAGTGAATGGGACCCTGGGCAGTAGTGCAGGTCTCCAGACAGATACAGGGAACCAGAAGTGACACGAAAGCACTGTATAGCTCCGCACAGTAACATATGCCTACAGTCTCAGCACTACCTCAGCACTCTGAGGTAGGAAGGTTGAAAGTTTGAGTTCAGTCTGAGCCACTTAGCAATATTATGTCTCAAAAGAAAAGATTTTTAAAGGGCTGGGGACGTAGTTCGGTGTGAAAGCCCTGAAAGAAAAGCAAGCAAAGAGCACTCTGAGCATGCAGCTAGGTGAGGCCGAATGCAGGGGCGTGGGCTCACCCCGGACCCATGGGAGCTTTCAGAGACTGTCCCCCAATTTGGCTGCCCCTGGCTTGGCCTGGCCCTGACGTAGGACTGGCGCAGCACGCCCCAGCCTCTGCTTTCCTGTCTTTCAGCCTGGATTTTACAAGGGCCCAGCTGGCTCCCAGGTGACCCTGAGCAGCCTGGGGAACCAGACACGGGTGTTGCTGGAGGAGCAGGCCCGGCACGTGCTGAGCGTGCAGGAGCGCGCCACCATGGCCTACTACCTGGACCAATACCGTGGCGGCAGCGTCTCTGTGGAAGCCCTTGCCACCGCCCTGTTCGAGCTGCTCAACACCCACTCCAAGGTGACCTGTACCAAGCACCCCCCAAGAGCGGCCCAGCCTGAGTTCTGGGCGGCTGCCGGAAGCCATGGTACCCCCACCCCCAATCAAAAGGCACAGCAGAGCCGGGAGACACAGACAAAGGCCCGTGATTGGCCCCCATGCTGGGGGCACATTTAGAATCTCCTGAATTGCTTTCAAAAGCAGAGCTCAGGTGAATGCCCCAGCAGGCAGTCGTGTTTAAAAGTCTGGGTGACCATGCGGGTCACTAGCTCTGAGACCCAGCGCTAGTGGGAGTCTGAGGAAGGAGAGATTGAGTCCTTCAAGAGGGTACATGGTTGGGAAGACGTGAGAGGAAATGTGACGTGGCAATGAATAAGACCCGGAGATGGGGTGGCAGGCACTGCCAAGGGCTTCCAAGCGTAAGACGTCATGGTGTCTTCAGGGAGTGACAGTCCTGTGGAGAAGGACGAGGCGGCCGCCGCAGAAGGCACGTGATGCTGGGCGCAGTGTCCAGGAGCGAGCGATTGGTCTTTCTCCTGAGGTTGCTAGGGAGCCTTGGCAGGCGGAGGAGCGCGGGTCTAGCTTGCGTGCGTGCGTGTGATTTGGGGGTTCTGGGTTGCCGGGCCCACAGGACAGACGTGCCCCCCGCTGAGCGCCCTGCTCCATCTCCAGTTCTCGCTGCTCTCTGAAGTGAGAGGCACCATCTCCCCGCAAGACCTGGACCGCTTCGACCACCTGGTGCTGAGGCGGGAGATCGAGTCCATGAAGGCGAGGCAGCCCACAGGCCCAGGGGCGGGGGACACCTACTCAGTGGTTTCCCACAGTGACACGGGCTCATCCACTGGAAGCCACGGCACCTCCACCACCGTCAGCTCGGCCAGGGTGAGCTGCCTGTTCCCTGTCCTTGGCTTGAAGGGAGTGAGGCCAGTCAGTGGCACACCCCAGCCCCACCCTGCCCAGCTCCCTGCTGTGCATCTCTGAGCTTCATTCTCCATCTCTCATCACCGATAGTTGTCCAGCTTCTACTGCAGGCAAGGCAGGGGTGGGATAGGGTCAGTCAATGTGCAGGTGGGAGGTGCTAGGCAAATACAGAGTTACATCCCAGGACCAGCCCCACCCAGCGTTCTGTGCCTCCCAGGTGTACTTCCTCCCCTGTCCCCCTCTCCTCTTAGCTCACAGCCTGGATGCCTCTGCAGGGGCCAGGCAGGAGTAGAAGCAGGACCCAGTGTGCCCAGCATCATGGACTCACAGGATCCACTGTAGGTGGGAACACACCCCTCGCACAGGCACAACTCCCCCCATAGGCCCTGGGCAGGCTGTAGTGGAGGCTGCTCCATGACTCGAAGAGCAGGAGCACACAGGGAAGGGCCACTCTTCCCACTTCCAGATGAGAGCCTGGCTCTGAGCAGCACCTGGCTGTGGGCTGGATAGCAGGCTGCATTCTGGCTGCCAGGTTCCACCTGCCAAGGTTTTTGCCTCTGGGTTCAGCTCCAGCTGAGTCCGGCCTTAAAATACTGTGCAGGCTGTGGTTATGTGATGGGACCCCAGAGTCAGGAACCAGAGTTCCAAGGTGGAGGGTGGGGTTGTCTCTTCTTCGGGGAGGCTGATCTGGGTTTAGGCCCTGGCCCTCATGGGCCTCTGTTTCCCCCATGGCTTGAGCTTTTGCTGGCTCTAGCTACAGTATCCAGGACCCTAGGACGGATCAGGCTGGAGGTCAGGAGGGGGCAGGGTGGATATTACACCCAGAAAGATCTCTGTATGGCCAGAAGCTCCAGCCCCAGTTCACCACTGGCTCACAGTTACCTTGTCCCAGACAGAGGTGTTTCTCCTTTCCAAAATGCTTCCTTGGACCGCCCCGACCCCCACTGTGACAGTGTGACCCTATGCTGCCTGATGGTCAATGCAAATGAGCACACCCAAGGGTGGCAGAGCTCATAGACCTGATGGAGGTACGGTCACTTCTGTAGGGTGGGGTCTGTGTGCACGCAGGGCTCCCTTAGCTGGTCACAGCAGGGAGAGGACTAGAGAGAGCTCAGGCCACAGAATGGCTTCCCAGCAAGGGGTTTGGAAGGCAGATCCTCATGCAGGTCAGGGTCCAGAATGTAGGCCAGGGTGAGCTCCAGGGCTAGGGCAGGGCGTTTCCAAGGAAAGCTGTTCAGATGGGGAGGCAGCTGCAAAACATCGCCTCTCAGTGCCTTCGTTTCCTCCTGTCCAGAGGGATCAGGACACCACATCTTCTGGCCTCTTGGGAAGTAAGAGAATGCCATGGCCAGGAAAGGCGCTGAGTTCTGGGGATGTCCCTCCCACCTGTCCTGGGGCAGGGAAGCATGGCTCTTCCTGACCCCAGCTCCTGAAAGCACTCAGAGATTCCCATGGCGCCTCAAGGACAGTTATAGGCTCTTCAAAGGATGAGAGATGGCTTCCCAGAGAACCTTCAGAGGACTCCGCACACGGGGCTCCCAGCTTCTTCTGCGCGGTCTCGCAGGCTGGGTGCCCTGGCAGTGCCGTCTCTCAGGAGCACAGGAGGGCTTGGATGTAGCACTTGCCTTACCAGCCTGTTGGGTGCCTTCTGTCTTCCTCTCCCTCCTTCCTTCTAGCCCAGAGCAATCAAGGTGGCTTGAAAAGAAGCTGGAGCCTCTTCCTATTTTTCGTGTGTGTGTGTGTGCGCGTGTGTGTGCCTTGCAAGCTGCGTGCCTGGAGGGTGGCTGTTGCCCTGGCCACTTCATCCCTCATATTTATTTGATGTATTTTTCTTTTTGCCTTTTCCCACCCCCACGCCATCCCCAGGAGCGGCTGCTGTGGCTTATAGACCTGATGGAGGTACCGTGCCTTCCGTGGGGGGTGGGGGGCTATGTGTGTGCACATAGTGTTCCTTAGCAGGGAGGAGCCCTGGACTGTCGTCCTCCAGGCCATCCTTGTCCTCTGCACTGGTCCCTGGTGGGGACTGGGGTTCTCTTCCTGGTGCTCACAGCCAGCCTGTTCTAGGGTGAGGAAGCCACCGTTCAAACCTCAACTCTGTTCCTTCCCTGCTGTGTGACCTCAAGAAGTAGTTTCTCCTCTCTGAGCTCTGCCTTAGGGTCTGTACAAGTGAGGAGATCCTTGACGTGTACTGCTCCTCAGAGACTTCCCTGTCCATGTGCAGGCCACGTATTTTGTCTGTCAGCATGCTGTTCTCCGCTCTTTTGTCTCCTGTGTGTGTGTGTGTAGCCCAGATCTCAATACCACTTCCTCCAGGAAGCCTTCCCTGACCCTCTCAAGAGGTAACTTTCAGCCCTGGCTCCTCCAGGGCCTCTTCTTCCAGCTTCTTGTCTCAGGGCATTCTTATCATCTCTTTGGGGCTGGTCATTTAACCCTCTGGACCACCAGCTGCTCAGGGAAGCACTTGTGTGGCATCTCCTGTCCTTTGTGCCCCGTACAGAGCTGGGTGTCGTATGCTTTTCAGCCATTTCTTTTATGGCCCTCCTTGGGCTACAGGGAGCCACTATTGCTACAGCCCCCATTTTATAGAGGAGGAAACGAAAACTCAGAGAGGACAGGCAACTCCCCTAAAGTCACAGCAAAGGAGAGGTGGAGCCAGGATTGGGAACCCAGCTTGGTGGCCTCCGAGTGGTGCTGTGAGCCGTGCTGTCTGTTGTGGCTCTTCTTTGCTGGGAATCACCCAGCCATCTGTTTCTCTGTCTCCATCTTTCTGCCTTCTCCTTTCCATGCTGTTACAAATTGTGTCTGACTCCTGGCCATGTGCTGGGTGCTGGGCTACAGAAAGCAGCAAGCAAGATAGTAAGATGGAACTCAGAAGGGGGCAGGAATGGCAGGCGGGAGTCTCAGTGACGCTCTCTGGGGAGTGGCACCTGTGGCACCTGAGGCCCCCGCAGCCACCACACACACACACACACACACACAGGAGCGCGTCCTGCCCTCCATCTGGAAGCCCCTCCTGAAGCTCACCTGGCCCTGGTTGCCCCTCTCCTGCTACACACTATATGGCCCCACCTTGCCTTATCCTTCTCGTCTGCCTGACCAAGGCAGGACTCCAGGATGATCCCTTCAGTTCCGAATCTTCTCTGCGCTGAGAGGTGCTGGAAAATATTCAAAGCAGCACAGCAAGAAGGGCAGCAACCTCACGAGCTCTCAGTGTGGACCAGGACTGCAGGACCCCACCAGGGAGAGAAGCAAGAGGCACACGTGACACTCGCTCCCCCTGGAGCAGAAGGTGTTGGCCCGCAGCCCCACTGTGTGTTCATGACCTTGCACTGCAATAACACCAAGTAACTAGCAGCCCGCATCTCGGCCAACCACAGCTGAACATGTTGCTTTAGCTCCTTGTGTCCTTTTCTCCGTTCTACATCAGTGTCTCTCCACATGCTCAGGGAGAACCTGTGGGGCCCAGGAGGAAACACATTTCCTATCTGCATCTTCAGTGCCAGCCCAGCGCCTGGCACCCAGTGCAGCTCAGGAAAAGGAGACGAGAAACTAAACTAAGCCACATCCCTGGCACCTGCAGGATTATCTTTCAACATTCCCTGTTTATGTCAGAGAGCGTGCCCTTTGCTCTGGCACTCAGACATACAGGCGGCACAAGGCGTGGGCTCCCAGTGACCCAGATGCCCAGAGGTTGCCCCAGATGAAACTGGTTTCCATGTAGCCCTTTTTCCTGGGCCCTAGGAAGCAGTGAACAGCCCTGGGTCAGGCGGGACTTGCTCTGCATGGGCCCCAAGCACAAAGGTGGTCAGTCAGAGGGAATCGAATGACCACCCTTGTTTCCCACCTGTCTAAGTGAGAGTCAGCCTTGAGCATTTTTGGCTGGCTACAGGCAATCTCATTGTCCCCCGTTAAGATGCTGGCCAGGAGAGCAGAGTGAGAAAGTGCCGTGAGCAGTTCTGAAATTCATCATGTGGTACAAGCGGGCGGTGATGAACGGGCTTCACCACATGGGCTGTGGAGTTCAGCTGTCTAAACTTGGCTCTGCACTAGCTGGGTCACCTTGGGCAGGTGACCTGAGCCTTTGGAGCCTCCGTTTGCACATCTGTGGGCAGGCCAGGAGGAGCAGGTGTCTGTGGGATGCTGAGTGCAGGTAGGTAGAAGAGCCAGGGTGGACCAGGCATACTGTGTTGCTTATCTAAAGCTGGAGAGGGCCACTTCAGAGGGCTGCAGAGTAGAGGGAGGCCGCGGAGTGGCCAGAGCCAGACCAGTGTGAGAGGCTTTTCCACCTGGACTTGAGAGGTTCCACGTGCCACAACCAGAAGTCCCCAGAGTCCTCCTCTCCTGTTGTGCCCTCTGAGAAAGGAGGAGGGTGTGGGGAGCAGGTGCCATCTGCTTCTCCTCTGGCCTGGGCACATTGAGGGTACACAAGCTTAAGCCCTCCAGCCTCAGGGACCCTGCTTATCACAGCCACTGCCCGGAGGCAGCAGTTTTCAGGGAGTCTCTGCCCCCCTGCCTTTCCCCACTGTGGGCCTGCTTGGTGCATGCATCTGTTCATTCATTCACCCACTGAGCTTGTGTTGAGCGTGTCCTCCCTGCTGGGCTTGAGTCTGACTCCTGGAGCTTAGCACATCCAGGGCAGGGGCCCATCTCCGATAAAGCAGTCTATGGCCTTTACTTCAGTACTGCACCTGAAGGGCGGGGACAGCGGGAGTCTGGGGCCTCAGAGGAGAAACTCTCAAGCTCAGATCCAAAGTGTGGCATCTGCCAGGCAGCAGTGAGGTGAGACTGCAGGAGCCAGAATGGGGCTGGCAGCCCGCAGCCCCCTGGAAGGGGCTGAGGAGCCTGCTGGAGTTAGGGTCAGGAGCAACGGATGATGGGAGAGGAGGGGTTGCCTGAGCGTAACCCTGACAGGGTTTGGCAGAAAATGTAGTCCTTCTTGCCCTATGTGTACAGCAGGGCCAGGAGAGAGCACTGACGGGCTGGGGGGACTGCTGGCCAAATCCCCAAGTGTGCATCAGGCAGACTGACCATACGCACTGGGCCTGGAGGAGAGCAGCTTGTTCCATCCCATGGAGGCCTCAGCACATGCCTCCTGCACCCGCAGAACTGTATGTCCCCAGAGCCATTCAGGACCCGGATGCCTGTGCCTCATCTCAGCCACAGTCTGAATGCAACGGCCTCCTGCCTTGTGCTCCGCTTGCTTTATGAGGATGCGGGTGCTGGAGATGCGTCCACCAGACCGAGCCTCGGAGGCCAGGAGGCCCCAGGGCCCCTTCACAGAAGACACCTCCATTTATTCAAAGATAACGCATGTGGGACAGTCAGGTAGCACCTCAGGGGGAAGCCCCATTTCCAGACTGTGGAAGTGCACAGCGAGCAAGCTGTTTTCTTTATGACCACACCCGGGGCCAAAGCCAAGCCCCAGGTCAGCAGCCACTGCCACTGCGAATCACGCCGTCAGCAGTGGCTGGGATGGGAGAGTGCAGGTCAGTGACCTCTTGGGGGCCACGGCTGCTCAGCAGAGGTGGCCCACAGTCGTGACAATGCCCCCGGTCCCCTGGCCTGGCTCTCAGGTCCCTGCCTGGCCTCCTGGAGCCGTGGTTCTCACACTGTCCTGAGGGTCCTTCCAGCCCTGACCTTCTGGAGACTCGGGGTCGTGCTCTCTTTCCCTGGGGAGGGACAGGCGGGGACGCATTCTGCCTAGCAGAAGGGAGCAAGGCCTGCCTGTCACACCCATGCCTCCTTATAGCATGCCTCCCCCAGATGCCCTGTGTCATCCTGTGTCTGGGAGCTGCGTGCAGAAGCTTCCAGAGTGACAGGTGCTGCTGGTGCTTGGCTGTTCTCACAGAGTCTTACCTGCAGCCCCCTGATGCCCACCCCAAGCAGTGGCTGGAAAAGTGCGGGTCTGATGGCCCTGGGAATGCCCTGCTTGCACCACTGTCCCCCAGTGGTGCTTGTCCTCCTCCCACACCTCTCTTGCTTCTCCCCTTTTTGCTTCCTATTCTCTCTGTTGCTCCCCAGCCTTCTTTCTTCAGAATCCCTCGCTCTCTGTCCCCTTGTCAGCAGCCCCTTTGGGCAGAAGACCGGACCTCCTTGACCTGCCGGCAGCTGGTGTGACTCAGTGCCTCGGTTTCTGCATGACCAGGCTGGGAAAGAGCCACCAGCCTCAGGTCTAGGTGCATTTTGGGGTAGGAATGAGGAGCCTGATGGGCTGACAGGAGAGTAATGAGGCCCGCAGAACAAAGAGCTGAAAATAGCCCTTTACGTAAGCATCTTCTGCCCGGGAGAGGGAGGGCTAGAGCAGAAGGCCTCGTTCTGCTGAGGTGGCCCTGGGTGCCCTCCAAGCCTTACCTGTGTGCTCCCTGCCACACGGCTCACTTTATTCCCCCCACTGACTCAGACTACAGAAATGGAGCTCCCACAGGAAGGGGAGGTTCTAAGGGACCCCATTGGCTTGAGGCAAGAGAAGGGGATGCCAGTAGCACGCATTGCAGGCCTCCTGGCCCTGTGGTAAGCAGGTTTTCCATCTTATGGGATAGCCAGTCAGGCCTTACAAGGGCCTTGGTGTCCTGCTCTGTCCTTCTTGTATGACTTTGGGCTGTTGACCTCTGAACTGGTGACTCTCTGGATGTGAGTCACCCAGCCCTAGAGTGAGCGAAGGTCCAGCCTGGGAGGATCCCTAGAGTCCCCAAGGGGTGCCAGGTGGTGGCCTGGGCATGCAGACCTGTGCTCTGACCTTGAGCCTCCTCTTGAAGCCTGCCTTCGAGCTGTTCTGCTGGTATCCCCTGGGCTTGACGCAGGCCGCTGTCTGCGGTTATTTTGGATGCACGAGGCTCGGGCTCCTGAGGGCCTGGATGGGCAGATGGAGGCTGGTGGGGCTGGGCTCCAGCCGTCTGCTTGCTCCACTTTGAGCCTGGTGCTCTTCCCCCACAGCCCCACTTTCTGTTCCCACTCCAGGTGCCACTGCTGGCAGGGAGGATGGCTGAGGCCGAGCCCAGCAATAGCTGCATCCTCACCTATGCGTTTCTAGCTCCTGGGATTTCCAGGCACCATCAAGTTTTAGGCTAGGGCAGGATAGAGTAGGGCAGGGCAGGGCAGGGCAGGGCAGGGCAGGGCAGGTAGGACCCTGATCTAGCTTAGAACCCTGATCTGCTGTAGAATGGTTATGTCACCTTGGGGCAGGTCATTTCCCTCTGAGCTTTCTTGCTAAATCTGGTCCCTAGGAGGTGCTTCTGGTGTGACTCACAAATTCTCTAAGCCCCTCTAGCACTAGAGCAGGGCAGAGCCCCTACCTGGCTCTGAAGCCACAAGCTGTCCTCTGAGCCTCCTCTGAGGGCTGCCTGCAGGGTAAATTGCTGGAGCAGGGGGTGGCTGTGCCAGGGTGTGCCAGCAGCTCCTTCTGTCCTTGCTGGTGACCCCTCTGACCTTTCTATGCCTCCCATGGAAACCAGGGCCATGGCCAATGGGTCTTGAAAAAGCCTTGCTGGAGCCACCAGGCTCAAGCTCACTGGCTGGTCCAATCCAGGGAGCCGCGCACTCCTGCTGGCTCAGAGGATGGGACAGGCAAGGGCAGATTCTCAAGGCTTCTGTTGAGTGTGATGCTCGCCTTCCCGTGCATGTCACACCAGGTGAGAGCCATGGGGGCGCAAATGGGTCACCTGCACTAAGCAGGTACTACTGCCACCCTGTTTCACAGATGGGGAAACAGGACCGAGAGACTCTGAGGTTGCCCACCCCGCCAGAAGCGTCAGAGCTGCGTGTGACCCCCAAGAAGCCTCGGAGGCACAAAGGCAGGCAGGGATCCGGAGAGCCAGGTGTCTCGTGGGTGGGAGGCTTTGTCACTGGTTCTGGTTGTAGGGCCCTTCCCTGCCCTGGAACTCCCTGGCCTCAGGTTGATCCTCAGAGCAGGGGATCTGTGCCCTCCTTCACCTACTGACTCACTAACGCACCGTGTACAGGTTCATCAGGCACCCACTGTGCTGAGCAGGGCCCCTGTGGCCACAAGTCCTGCCTTCTCACAGTGTCCGTCCTAGCCAAAGAGGCAGACAGCAAAGTCAGGCTGTGATAAGCGTGAGACAGAAAAGCAAGGCAGGGACAGATGGGGCAATGGGGCAATGCTGTGGCAGGTGAGGCTGACCTGAGAGGACCCCATGAGGGCGGAACTGAACAACGTGGGAGGGAAGGAGCCATAGCCGGGGCACAAGCAGAGAATAGCAAGTGAAAGGGTCCCGTGGCGGGAATAACCCCAGGTGCACGGGGAATCATGAGAAAGGGTGCGGGTGTGGGTGTGAAGGGTGGAATTTCCTCCAGGACACGTGGAATGGCCCCAGGAGTATGAACTGGGTAGATGCATGACCTGAGTACGTTTTCAGAATATAGCTGCTGGCTGGAGCACAGTGACCATGCGGGGACAGGAAAGCAGGGGCTGTGATTTTCCCTGGGGTAGTCGGGTAGACCTCATGCAGCAGAGGCCTGTGAGGAGGACCTAGGAAGAGCGAGCCTCTCGGGGTAGGAGGGGACAGACCAAAGGGAACCTGCACAGGAGGCTATCAGGACCTTGTCTCCATGGCAACCCACTATCCGTAGGCTCAAACCTGGGCTTCACCCTGGACTCCGTGGAGCTGCCAGCTGCCCTCTAGTGGCCTCCACCTCACTCCTGCCTCAGCTCCACATTTTACAGGTCTGAAATATTCATCATCCTGCCCTTCTTGCCCCCCCTCACCCACAAGATGCCCCTCCCTGGGTATCCAGTGCCTTTTGCTCGCAGGACACCCCCTCCACAGTCTCCTCCTGACCCCTCTGCCTCAGACCCTCTGTTGGGAGCTTCAGAGATCATTCACCGAGCCAAGTCAGGTGGCTGGACCGGCTCCCACAAGCCCTATGGACTGAGAAGTCCCACAATCCGCCCTTGGCAGGCAAAGGCCAAGGAGAGCTGGTGACGCTGCTCTAGGCCAGGTCCGAAGGCAGGAGGCCCAGGGGAGGTGTGGAGTGCCACCTGAGCTGCTTTCTCATAGCTGGGACTTATTCTGGCTTGAAATCTGTAGGGGCTTCAGCTCATAGTCGCATGGCAGAGGCATGAGGGCCAGAAAGCGGACAGTAAAAGGAGGTATGTGGTGTTACAACACCCTCTGGGCCATACCCCTGTGACCTTCCTCTTCAGACCAGACCCTATCTCACAGCAAGTCAGCTATGGATGCCCCCATAATCCAACTGCTTCCCCAACCCCACCTATGAGTGGCACAGCTTCAGGGGGACTTTTACACATTAAGCATAACTAGGACAGCAGACGGGCTAGGGTGTGGCTTAGTGGAGAGTGTTGGATGAGCAGGTCTGGGGCCCTGGGTTCCAGGCCCAGCACTGCAAAACGGAAACAGTGACCCCTGACAGCAGGAGAAGACGACTGCCCCAGCACCAGAGAGCTCCACTTGCCCTGCCATTGCTGCCATGTTTTCCAGGGGTGTCTCATGGAGAGGTGTTGCCCCTGAGTAAAGGTGACCTTTACTCAGCCTTCCCTCTCAAATGCTCATCTCCTCCAGGAGAACCCCCAGAAATGGGGGCCACACCCAGAAATGTTCCACCAGCTGTCTGGGCATGTCCCCCATATCTGGAGTTTCTTCTGAAGCCAGCATCAGTGGCAGAGGCTCTCTGGCCTCCCGGGCTCTGTAGGGTGGACAATAATGGCTGCCTGACCCCTCAGGAGAGCCCAGCTCAGAGAGATCAGCTCTTCTGCTCAAGAATGACCTTTTGCAGGAAGAAGTCGCTTGTGGGAGCTCTGGGGAAGGAAGACATGAACATTTTTGCAAAATAAGCCCCCTGAAATTATATTTGAAGCCAGCCCCTCAGGATTAAAGCCATTGGGATGGAGTTTGTGTGTGTTTTCTGTGCATTTCCCACTTGTCTACCTCTTGGGCTTCTGTCCTCACAGTGGATAGGGAGTCCCTCAGTTGGGGATACAGTGAATCTGTCCACTACAACACTCAAGGCTAGGCCCACCAACACCCAGTCCAGGCCAAGACACCCCAGCATCTCCAAGTACCTCAGGGGATGCATGAAAATGATCAGAAAATCCCAAAAGAAGACTGACTTCTGTGGGCAGAAGAACTGGTTTTAATTGGTAAAATAAGTATCAATGGAGCAGGGCGTGTCACATTTCAAGGCCCGCTGGCTTGGGTACAGTGGTGGAGAGACTGGCTGTGCCCGCTCCAGCTTGCTCTCCTATTCATTTCCAGAACACACTGGACCTGGAGGAAACTGGCGAGGCTGTGCAGGGCGGGGCCAACACGCTTCCCGATGTGTCTGTGGTAAGGCCGGAGGCCCCTCAGCTTCATCCTAGACCCCCCTGCAGGCCTGCATGCTGTGTCCCATTGTTGCCATTGCTACCTCCCACAGGGGCCCTGCTGGGTCATTCCAGGTGACTCATGTGGGCCCAATTGTGTCCTGACTTTTGGTTGATGCTGCAAGTACGGGCACGTGGAGTGTGCCATGTGGACACCCCTCAAGAGGCCATATGCCTGGGACACTAAATATGATGCCACACTCAGTGATGCTGACCCTAATGGCTTTGGAATGGTGTAGACTTAAGCCAGGTTGCCTGGGCTCAAATCCCACCTCTTCTACTGACTAGGAATTTGGGAAAATTTCTGGGCCTGTCTGTGCTGCTTTCTTGTCTGGAGTATGGGATGGTAACGGTCTACCGAGCCCATGAACTTGGGAGGGGTAATTTAAATGACTGCTGTAAAGCATTTGGCAGAGAGCTTGCAGGGCTGTCAGCCATGCAAGTGTTGGGCCTGGGCTCAGCAGAGGGGAACATAGTCAGACACCTGCGTTGCCCTCCATCACGCACCCGCCTGGCCTGGGCGTCTTGCTCACCAGCCATGCATGTGGCTCTTCACACCCCCTATGCCAGGAATACCCTTCCATTGTCTAGAGATGTGTTCAGAGAGGCACAGTGCCCTGCCCAAGGCCACAGGGCACCACAGCTCGTGCGCCTCCTGCTGTCCATTCCTTCTCCCTCCAATCCCACCAACTCACCCATCTTTATTAGCCCAGATAATCCCTTAGGAAAAGCCACAGAAATGTGCCTCTAGTGCCTTCCATCCTCATCACCCTGCTTCTAATTAAGTCCTGTTGCCTGCGACAAGCCTGGCCAATGCCAGGAACTTCATTCCCAAAGGGGACAGTGAGGTCCCCAGAGACGTCTTCTGAGATCCCAGCGCTCCTCAGCTGCCGCCCTGCTAGGGAGACGTTTTCCACTGGGCTGTTACATTATTCAGAGCAGTGTGGCCAGGAGCAGAGCGCAGGGCCCAAATTCCAGCGGGCCTGGCACTGCGCAACTGCCGGTCTCCCCGCTGCAGCCGCCATGGGGTCTAACTCCTTCTACTGTTGGGTCTCTTGGCAGGACGATGTCAGACCCCCCTCTGAAGGGCTGCCTAGCATCAGGCCACCGCCTCCCCTGCCACCTCTGGCCCAAGGCCAGGACCAACCGCTCGGCCAGCTGAGGAAGCTGGGGAAGGAGGACCCCCCTGCTACTTCCTCCGCATCTTCCCACTCTGGCATCGTCTTCTCTGCACTGCAGAGCCACAGCCCACCACAGGGTATGACACCCACTCCAGGAACTGCTGCTGCCCCGGACTCACCCTCCTCCCCCATCTATGCCTCTGTCTCCCCTCCCAACCCTGGATCCAAGAGGCCCCTGGATGCCCACCTGGCCCTGGTCAACCAGCACCCCATCGGGCCCTTCCCTCGGGTGCAGTCACCGCCGCACCTGAAGAGCACCCCCTCTGAGGCCCTGGGAGCTGGGGTGTGCCTCCTGCCGTCCTCACCTGCAGACCCTCCAGACCAGATGGGTACCAACCAGCACTTTGTCATGGTGGAGGTGCACCGCCCCGACAGCGAGCCTGATGTGAATGAAGTGCGGGCCCTTCCCCAGGCACGCAGTGAGTATGGTGGCCCGGCCTCTCGGTGCCCTAGTGAAGGGGGACATGACGCATACCCCCCTGGCCTGCTAGCCAGACACCCCCTGGTCGGGGCCAGTATGAAAACAGCTTGGGGCTTAAGAGTTGCGTTCAATCCTGGAACTTTGGGAATTGAAGTTTCTGCCACAGACTAGCTGTAGCCCCAAGCAAGCTGCTTCACCTGTCTAAGCCACTGGTCGCTTGGGGTTTGGGGTCCCTGGAGCTCCCCCAGTGCTGGCCCCTGTATGTACCTCACAGGGTGGTTTCTTCCTGTCTCCTAGGACCTTGCAGAGTGGATCCTAGGGCCCAGCTGGGCCCGGGAGTGGCAGACTCTGCATCCCCAGGAGGCCCAGGGCAGCTGTCCCTGCTGGGCCACCTGCCCAGACAGTGAGCAGTCTGCCTGGGTCTCCAGCCTGAGCAGATCTGAGCACATTTCATGAGCTTCAACTGCCACCTTGTGGCCAGAGTGATACCTGGGCCAAGGAAGGCAACTTGTAGTGCCAGGTGGCCATGGCTGGGATGCAGAAGAGTCCCCACAGCAGGGGACCAGGAGGAGGGTGCCTGCATCCTCACCATCTTACAGGTGGAGAAACCAAGCTGCAGTGAGCAATGGTGCAGTGAGGAGGTCTAGCCCAAGTCAGGTCTCCTGACCCCACACGCTGGGTCTGTTAGTCTGCACTCTGGCCTTTTAGCAAGAGCAGGAACACCGAGGGCTCAGGGACACTATGTGCCCGCCCATGCTTACACAGAGTCCAAGGGCCTTTGCACTTGACCCATCAGACACCAGCACACACATTCTTAACCCAGGGTCTCTGACTCAGAGACCAAGCAGCTTGGTCACCCTGACACTCCAAGGCCATGTGCCCATCACTCAGCTCAGGCCAGGGAACCAGGCAGGGGCACAGACCAGATGCAGCAGGCATTCCTTTTCTCTCTTAGGAAACTAATTTTTTTTTAATGCAAAATCTCCTGATTTGAGTATGTTAATCCATCATTAAAGATAATCAGCATGGCATGAATTTCAAAACCAGACAAGAGGAGGGTACTCGGGAGGTTGAGGCAGGAGGGTAGGAAATTCAAAGCCAGCTTGGGCTACCTAATGAGACCCTGTCTCAGAATTAAAATCAAACAGAACAATACTATCAGGAAATTGGGCTTGCCCACTGACTTCTGTTTTAATCATTATGCTAATGGCTGAGGACAGGGAGGCCAAGGTAGATGTCTGGGAAGCAGCAGCTGGGGCAGGAGAGCAGCAAGGGGTATCCCTGCCTTCCAGCCTCTGAGTCCTGTCATTGCTTCCCTCCATCTCTGCCTGGGAAGTTCCCCAGCCTCCCAGCCCGACTCCACTGCCACCTCCAGGAAGCCCTCCCTGACTGTTCCTTCCTCCTCTCTCCTGGCTTCCAGCAGCCTCCACACTCTCCCAGCTCTCAGACAGTGGACAGACTCTGAGCGAGGACAGCGGTGTGGATGCTGGTGAGGTGGAGGCCAGCACTTCCGGCCAAAGCAAAGAGCTAGCACCCAGCAAGGGCAGGGGTGGTAAGGAGCTGCCGAGGAGTGAGAGGACCGCAGAGGGGGCCAGCAAGCCGGTGAGGAGGGCAGGGAGGAGTCTGGGTCTGGGTGGAGAAGGGGTGGTCCTGGGGGCAGGGGACAGCTTGGCAAGTGACCATGGGGTGGTGGAGCTTCCCAGGGCTGGAGGGATTTCCACATCTTGAAGGGACTCCGCAGTAAGAATCTGGAGGCCTTTGCTACCAACTCGAGCCTGAGAATCTTTGTGGCCCCTTTGTGCCACGGTGCAGTGGCAGTCCCTGCGGCCACACCAGGCAACATGGGGCACTTGGTGCTTGGCTTCATCTCTGCCATGTGGGGGCTCCCAGAGCAGGTTGCAGCCTGAGCCCTGTTAGCCAGGGGGCTGGGCCACCCCCCTGAGAAGGCCTCACCCCACAGCCTGGACTCCTGGAGCCCACATCCACCCTGGTCCGTGTGAAGAAGAGTGCAGCCACCCTGGGCATCGCCATCGAGGGTGGGGCCAACACACGCCAGCCGCTGCCAAGAATTGTCACAATTCAGGTGTGTCCCCCGGGATACCCTGGCCCATGTCACCCTTCCCCAAAAATCTGCACAGTCCCCTTGCTTGGCGTGCCCAGAGTTTTGCCACTCAGAGGTGACACGGAACGCAAGGGCACCCTTGTCCAGGCATTAGCAGGTCTCCCTGAAGGGTCTGGCTGCGTGGACAGGACACCCCTCTCCATCCTGGACCCCCAGACCAGACCTGGGAGGCTCACAGCCCCTTTACTCTGCACAGCTGCGGTTCTGACTCCAGGACGTGGCTGCCTAGCTGGCCACGTCCGACTGCCCGTTGGGTGGCCAGAGCCAGGCCTGCCACCACTCGGCCACCCCGGGTGAGCCTGTCCTGTCTCGTTCTGCAGCGAGGGGGCTCAGCCCACAACTGCGGGCAGCTCAAAGTGGGCCACGTGATCCTGGAGGTGAACGGGCTGACGCTCCGGGGCAAGGAGCACCGGGAGGCTGCCAGGGTCATCGCCGAGGCCTTCAAGACCAAGGACCGCGACTACATCGACTTCCTGGTCACCGAGTTCAACGTGATGCTCTAGGGGCCAGGGCCCCGGGCCTCCCACCACTGTGTAGCTCCTGGTCCCCGTCCTTCCCCTGCCCTGGTTCTCAGTCTCTCTGAGGGGTCGGGGCTGGATGGCCAGGGGCAGCCCCCACTGTCCTGACCCACTAGACCAGAATCGGAAGGAAAAGAGAGCCAGGCAAGGCCAACAGATTGGGCCAGACTCCATTGCTCTGCTGTCCCCAGCCAGGCAGGGCCCGGCCTGGCCCCAGATACCTGAGCCTTTGCCGCAGCGAGGTCACAGGAGAACCTGAGGCTCAGCTTCCTGCTGGGGGGCATCCAGCAGGACCTTCAGTGCCACAAATAAGCATCGAGCCACCCTGCCCCCACCCCAGTTCCTCCTGCTCCTTAAACTCACGGTATTTATTATTTATTTTCCCCGCCCCGCACTGCGGGGACCCCAAGGCCCCAGCTTCCCGCCACACCCCCAGCCTGTCCCAGAGGCCTTGCGGGCGACCAACGACGTTGGTGTATTTATATACAGAGCTTATGACTTTAATTTTTCAATAAAGAAATCTGAACCAGGTAGGGGCCAGTATTCTGTGTGGCCTGCCAGTGTGGCTGGGTTTTTGATTGCTGTGTGTGGAGAGAGGGGAGGGGGTGGGTAGGATAGATGGGGGCACCTAGAGTATCACACCACTGCCCTGGGACTCTGCACCCCACACTCAACTGGGGCTAACCAGCCAGGGGGCAGGGGCACTTGGGTCTCACCTGCACCTCAGAACACCTCATTTGAAGGTCTGATGATAAAACATGTCTGTACAGATCATGTTTTTAGACAAAACCACACAGGTCTGTTATGGCGCAGTACGCGTGTCATAAAATGCAGGTTTCAGGTGGGCTCCAGGAAGTGACTCATTAAGTACTTCCGGGGAGGGGAGGGGAACTAAGCAGACAGGAAAGACGAGAAGCCAAACTACAAGACTCCAGGCAAAGTCCCCAGGGGCACTGCCAGCCTCTGCCTGGGGACCTGGTGTATAGGGAAACAAAGTTGTCCCCATTGAAGGCCAGGGCAGGGCTCGGGGCCTGTTGGTCCCTGGGTGAGGCCTGTGGGGAGATTGTGGTTCCCAGTCTCCTGCCTTCATAGTCCAGCTGTCTCTGAAGCCAGGTGGGTGCCAGAAGCAGTTCAGAGAGAGGGCAAGACAGGAGGAGAAGGTCTACTGTACAGCCTCAGGGCCTCAGGATCCATCTGGTGGGCAAAGGGTTTGAGAAGTCCTGCTTTGCCCACCTCTGTGCAGGGCTCTGCCAAAGGCAGATGACGGGGAGTGAGCGCTGTGGTCTGGTTCAAGATATTAGCTGTCCTTGCTCCCTTCTGGCTGGGCCAGAGCCATGACTTCCCCAGAGGCAGCTGGGGTCCTAGAAGCCCCAGCCCTTCTCAAAGGGTTGTCTGCTCCTCCTTCCCCAGATCTTCAGGGTCTTCATGCTGTGGGGACTGATGCCACAGAAGGTGTCCTTGGGCCTCAGTCCCAGCCTTGTATGGTCCTAGGAAGGTGATTTCATCTCAGGTCAAGGCCCCCTGTAAAATGCATATGATGGCTGAATAATAGGCCCCCAAATAACCAGATTCCCTCTGTCAGTTACCCTTATGTGGCAAAAGAGAGCTGCAAATGTATAGCGGCTGAAGTCCTGGGATGAGGAGATGATACTATGTTCTCCACACAGGCCCGCTGGGATCACAAGCTCTTGTAAGGAGCACAGCTGGGTGTGGTGGCACTTGCCTATCCTCCTAGCACTTAGGGAGGCTGAGGCAGGAGGATCGAGACAGTTAGAACCCAGGTGGCTTAGCAGAGCCTGTCTCAAAACTGAACAAATAAATAAATAATCTGAGCTCAGTACAAAGACCCGGGTTCAATCCCCACTACCCCCTACCTCCCCAAGAAAGGGAGGCAGAAAAAAATTTGTCACAGGAGAGGGGAAGGGATGGTGCAATGGAAGCAGTGTTGGCAGGCTAGACTCTGAAGACAGAGGGAGGGCTGATCAGCCAAGGAATTCAGGTGTCACCACCAGAAGCTGTACAAAGGCCAGCACATGGCTCTCGGGTCACCCTGGGGAATGATTCTGGATGTGACCATGATGAAAGGGCTGCCTGGCCTTGGGAATGCTACACCGTTTTCTTTGCCTATCTATTCTGAAGCAGAGCTTTAATGCTGTCCCCATTGTGGTTGCCACTGACCCATGCTTTGACCTTTGGGTAGGTTGGATGTCTTATCTGGAACACACTCTCTCTCTACTTGTACCGGGCCCCAGGGAACTGACAGCCCCAGGGCCCCCTGTCTGTACTGTGGGACAGTAGGACAAGACTGACTTTCAGGAACTGTTATTTCTCAAAGTCCAGCCATGACTGGTGCTGCAGTTCCACTGGTGTGCAGGTCCCTTCCCAGTGCAACATGAAACCCAAAAAGTTCCTCTGGAAGTGGCCTCTGGAGTTGCTTGTCCAGAATCATGCGGTTAGGAGGGACAAGTTGGCATCTACAGGGGCCTGAGGCTGTGCCCGCCTTTTCCATCAGGCAATGGCCCAGGGCAAATACCTGTCCAGCATCTTTGAAGGAACCAATATGGTGGGCGTAGGGGTGTCAGAGGTCTATCTCGGCCCTGAAATCTCTCTTCGTGATAGTTGTGTGGGAACGGGACATCTGGAGAGTCTTGGTCCTCTCCACCCTGGATAGAGAACCCTGAGCAGGGATCTGGGTTTCCCTTTGGTCCCAGTATTTTCAGGCAGGACTGGCCTGCTGTTCACCTCCAGGGGCTCAGCTCTCTTTGACAGCAGCCTCAGAACATCAGCCATCCTGCCCTGACACCGGGGGGCCAGGAGCTTGCCAGAGGAGAGGGCAGGCAGAGAGCGAGCTTGGCGCTCCTGCAGTAAGAGTGAATGCCAAGTTGGCGCATAGATCACCTGGAGCCCCTTCTGCTTGGGAGAAGGCGGGTGAAGGGTTAAGTGGCCGGGATGGAGACAGTGCAAGCATAGAGAAGAAGCAAGCCAAAGCTCAGTGTCCTGGAGTCTCTATGGTCTCTGGGCCGTGTAACCTTCAGCAGGTCTTCTAACCTCTCAGTCTGCCTATCTTTAAATGTAGAACACAACATTGACCTAATTTGCAGGCCATTGTAAGAATGAGCAGAAATGTTCTGTCCAGCGCAGATCAGGCCTTCAGCCAAGAGAAGCTGCTGCTGTCAAAGCTGCCCACTGGGTCTGTTGGGATGGAGGGCCCAGCAGCCCAGGGCACAGGACAGCTTCCTGCCAGGACAAAGACACAGCTAATGGGCACCTCCGGCCAGTCGCTTCCTGCCTAGCTCCCCTGCAGGGCGGCAGGGCGGCAGAAGCGGTCACGATATTAGTTCCTCTGGGTTTCCAGGCTCAAGGAGCTGAGGACTAGAACGCAGTCGAGGCGGGGGAGAGGGGTACATCCCGCTCGGGCCCAGGGGAGGACTGAAGTCATCTCACCGTGCCAAGGGGTGACACCTACCGCGCTCGGGACAAGGACACGGTCCTGTTTCCGCGCCGTTCATTTCGGTCCTGAAAGTTTGTAATTTCTTTCTCACGGCGGCTCTGTGAGCCCTTGCACAGACATCTTACCCTCCGGGCCTCGGTCTCCCATCAGCGGGAGGTCGAATGGACCCCAGAAGGAGGAAGCAGCCAAGAAGATTTGTGGTTTTCAGTCATGGAACCGGGGAGCCAGCTCTCCCGCTTCCTAGTTGCCGGGGGCGGGGCGCAGGCAGCCGCCTCGCTACGATTGGTTGGGCTTCCCCGAGGACCCGCCCCCCAGGAGCCACCCGCCGTCCGGAGTCAGCCCCGGGTATTGTACAGAGCAACAGCTGCCCCACCCCGCGCTCCGATTGGTGGACTTTGTGGTGCCACTCAACGCCAGGAAACTACCAGCCCGCCTCGGCCAGCAGGTGAGGCGCAGAGGGTCTCCTAGGGGTTGGAGCCCTCGTGGGGCTCGGTTTTTCCGTCTGGAGAATGGGAGGGGAGATGGGATAGCACCGCTGGGCTCCGCTCCCCTGGGACAGCACTGTTTTGGGTCTCTCCCACATGCAGGCTCCACGCTTGTAGATAGGGGCAGATTGAGGCTCCGGGAGAGGAAGGGAGCCCGGAACCTGCGGTCAGGGCGCAGGACCAGACCCCGCCAGTCGCGGGGTGCCCGGTCTCCGCCCCACCTCACCCCCGGCCTCAGTTCTCCACCTCCGCGGAAAGGGGGCGTTGGCTCTTTACTCTTTCCAGCTGGGACCAGTCGCAGGGAAAGTAGGGGTCCCGGGGGAGCCGGGGGTGGTCCTTGGCGGGGCAGCGGGCTGTGTTTGGACTAGAGGCGTGGCGCGCGTTGCTGCGGTGACTGGGGAGGTGGGGCCTTTTCGGTGCTGGGATTTGTTCCCGGGGCAACAACCCGCGCAGCCTGGCAGCCCAGAGCCACGCACCCGACCCGGACACCTAACGCAAGTTTCTTTTCCTCTTTTTTGGCTGAGGGGAGGGAGGCAGACAGAGGCCACCGTGGGGTGGGCAGCCTCGGCAGTGGTAGGAACCGGAAGGAATTGCAAAATTGAGGTCCCCTCTTGGCACACAGAAGGCAGGCCCAGAGAGGCGGCGTGGTTTAGCCAAGGGCGCACCGCAGCTAGGCGCCGAGCTGATGGTGGCACTGGCAGCCACAGCACTTGCTTGCCATGGGACCTTGGATGAGACCCCTGCAGGACTCCTCTACCAGGTTTTAGTTGAAAGAAAATGACAGCTCGGAGATCATTATCTCTTTACAAACCTCCTGCTTCTGAGGCAGTTGGAAAAGAAAGTTGCCGATAACAGTCCCCAGCTATTTCAGAGCGCAGAGAGAAGCTGGGGCAGGCTGCAGCAAATAGCCACGTTGTTTCTGTCCTCCAGAACAGAAGAAAATATGGGCTGACACTGAAGCATGAAGGGCTAAGGTTAGACACACACAGGGACTTCCCAAAAGATTTTCGCAGAAGCCCACTCTCCAGTTGGTGGGTTTATGTCTTGGCTGTTCAGTTAGGAAGACAGAACAGCTGCTCCTAGGTTTGAGGGGAGATAAGCCTGGTTTACTTACTAACAGCAAGCAGTGGGGAACCTGTGGTTTTTTGGGGGACAGTCTGGGTTTCTTCCAGCAGTCTCCATTCTTCCGCAGGAGGGAGAAGGTGCCCACGTGGGGCCTTTGCCCCCCCACCCAGGCCATCTGGTTTGCATTTGCAGCATGTGACTATTGGGTGCTTCTTGCAGTGGGATTTCATCAGCTCCTCTCTCCAGCAGGCTCCACCAGGGTGTCCAGATTGGGGTTTCCAGAAAGACCAGGGTCGGCTCCAAGTGCTCTAAGCCAGCATGCTGCAGAAGATGGGGGTGGGGGGGCGGGAAGGGGCGTGAAACCAGTACACCAGGACCCCAGTGCACTCCTGCGGTGGGGACGGGCAGGACAAAGCCTCCATTCGGCCAGCTGCGTGCCAGGTCCTCCTGACATTTCCTTGGCCTCCTGGAGGTAGGATGGATCTAGAGTCCCAATGGGAAGAAGCCCAGGCCTGGCTTCAGGTCTGAGTGCCTTGGTTTTCCTATCTGTTACATGGCAGTGCTAGATGTCACCATAGAAAGCCACTCAGCCGCATTCTAAATTTATAGATGAGAAAACAGAGGGTCAGAGAAAGGAAAGGATGACAACAGCAACAGTGACAGTGATAATTCCATGATAGCAAGAACTGAGCTTTATTGAGTGCTGACCCCCAGCCCCTAGGACAGGGGCCTTATTGCAAGGTGTGCAGCACAGGACAGCAAGAGCTCCTACCTGCACTGTCATCCCTGTCATTGCCAGCTCCTGGAACAGAGCTTTACTGGATTCCACTACTTGGTTTCATGATATAGTCCATGAGATGGACATTATTGTTGGCTCCATCTTACAGATGACAAGCCCAAGGTTCAGAGAGACTATGTCATTTGCCTGAAGTCACACAGCTCTTCAGTGGACTTCCCAGGTCCTTACTCTGGGACATACAGAAGCAGGAGATTTGATCCGGCTCACTCCTCCTGGTGTGTTTTGTGCAGCCTGTATGGTGTGGCAGCCCAGACTTGGGACGAGCTGACAGGTGCCGGAGTTCCAGGCCAAGACGTCTGGTCCTTCAGCCCCAAGACTGCGACCTGTGGGATGGTGAGGGCCCGGTGAAAGAGGGTGAGCACTGTGGCCAGGCCCACCAGGTGGAGGCAGGTGGAGGCACACAGCAGCCCTGGCTTTGAGCTGAGCTCCCTCACTGGAGGCAAGCAGGGCCCCACCTCCAAGACAACACTGTTGGGGTTCCAAAGCAAACTTCCAAGGTCTGACCTGTCAGCTGGGACCTGGGCCTTGGCCCAAAGCCCTGCGTTTCAGGCTCATCTTCCTCCACGCAGCTGCAGTCCTGCTTGGGTGTTGTCTCCTCTGACTGTCTCCAGCCATACTCTTGCTGGACCGCCAAGCAAAACTCCTGCTCCTAGGGCTCTTCCCATGCAGGACTTCCCCCTGGTCCTTACTCCAGTCACTTGCGGAGCCCATGCTTGGGGAGGGGCCAAGATCATGGCCAACGTGGGGTACTCAGCTGCCAGCCTCCTGCGGTCCCAGCCCATAGCGGAGGCCAGGGATTGGGCAGACGTTCTAGGACTGGGCTGCTCAGGCTCATTTGTGGGCGCAGACCCAGCCCTTCTCCTAAAGCACCTGTGACTTGTCTGACCCCTCCCAGCTTTTGCTCCTCTGCTAAATGCCTGGTTATTTATGAGACTCCCAGTCGATAGACAGCACAAACCTTGCACCTCCGTGCTGGCAGGGGCCATGGCTGGGCGCTGCTCGCACCCTTTCCTTTGGGCAAGTTCACATCTGCGGGACAGCTGTCTGTGTGGCAAAATATACGTGGTACTGGAACTTACTGTGAGGGGTGAGGTGGAGGTCCCAGAAGATCACAGGTGTCAGAGCAGTGGAGGCCCCCAAAGAGCTCGGCCACTCTTCCCAGGGGCACTGTGGGGTCACTGAGGGGGACCTGTTCCGTTTCACTAGAGAAGGAGGCACTGCGCAAATGTGAGTGTGTGTGTGTTCAAATGGAAGAAATACTCATTTGATGCTTATTTATTTATATGTATTTGGTACAGGGTCTCATTACACAGCAGCTTGGACTTGAACTAATCCTCCTGTTTTCAGCCTCCCCAGCACTGGGATTACAGGTGTGCTTCACCATAGCCTGTCTCAGTGGCAGACTCAGTGCTCCCTACCTAGGACAGGGCTAGTTTGGCACATGGTGCTAGAGATTGAACCCTGGTCCCTGTGCTTGCTTAAGCAGGTGCTTAGTCTATTGAGCTATCTCGCCAGCCTGTTGATGCGCATTTTTAAAGCAACTATTCTCTGTAGAAAATATGTACAAAGAAAAGGGGTAAAAAGGCTTATAATTCTACTTAGTGGTAATTACGGCAAACATTTGGGGACATGTCTCTTTTTGTCCTTTCTTTTTCCCCCTTCTCTTTCTATATATTTTTGTTTTACTTTAACAGACTTTAACCTGATATGGTTTTATAACTGGCTTGTTCACTTAACATATCATGATTTTTTTCAGTATTTATTTTATTTTTCTATAGCATGCTTGTTGCTAGCTGTATACTATTCTCTTGAATTGAAAGATCATAGTTAATTTCCATGCTCCTTCTTCTTCGTTATTCCCAGCATTTTCTCTTACTGGAAACTTCTGTCACATCATGATGAGGATTATGCCTTCTGGATTCGGACAGCCTGGTTCAAACCCACTCATAAAATTTCTATCTCCTTGGATTGCTATGAGGATTGAATACTGAGAGCTAACCCATGAAAAGACATTTCTGAGGTATTTGACACATAACGGGTGCTCAATAAAGTTTGGCTTTTAGCTGTACATTATGAGTGCATGCACTTTTTTAAAAATCTGTCTTTTGGAAAGAAAATGAATATGAGAGAAAGATGAGAGAGACAGAGACAGAGAGAAAGAAAGATAGAGACCAAAACAGAGACAAAGAGAGTTCCCCATATGGCCATACCCTTGTTGTAACTCAGGCTCAGTTGGCTATAGTTCATTCCTCTCCATAATAATTCAGGGTGGGTAGGAACACAGTTTCTAGCCGATTGATCGATCGGTGGCCCCAGAACTGGCTGGTGAGTCACAGGGAGGTGGCAGCATCCCCTGCCCTTGGGAGGGCTGGTCTCCCTTGCTGAGTTTGGGGCCCAAAGCTCAAGCTTTGCCTGATACTGCGGACACTCCAAAGTCAAGGAAATTACACTCTCTCCTGCGGGGAGCAGGTCTTATCAGCATGGCACTGAGGCCTCATGGGCAGTTGCTGTGCCAGAGGGGCACTGGGTCAAGAACTTTGGGGACATAATCTTATTTATCATCCCACGAAACCTGTCAAGACAGTGTCACCCTCATCAGGGGTTAAGAGGAGTTAAACTACCTGCTCAAGGCCACTCAGCTTCCAAGGGTGATCCTGGAAGTCTCTGATGACTGCAAGGCCCATGTGCCCTGCAGCCACCTGCTAATATGGCAAGGTTTTGTGTTAAAGGATGATGTCTGAGAACCCCAGAGGTCCTCCCATGAAAATTCTGGGACCCAGAGCTCTGAGAAGAGAAGACGTTTGTCCCATGGCTTTGGGTGTCCATGTCCCAAGCCAGGCTTTCATCCATTGGTCTGACATTCTTACCATGGGTTTTAACGGGTAAACTCAGCAGCCCTGGGGTGGCTCAGAAGCTTGGGGACCCACCTGTCCTGTCAGGATATGGTGTGGAGAGGTGTCTGTGTCAGCATGGCCACCAGGGCCGCATGTACTGCTCTGCATGTGAGGCTTGGACAGAGTTGTCTTGAGGGAGGAGGGGGAAGTGGGAGGGAGTCAGGGATGGCACAGAAGGGAACGGGAGAGAGTGGCTAAAAGCATGAGTCTTGAGCAAATAGCTGGAGGCCCACTGGACCTTCTTGGGGCTTGGCTTGCCAATCTACACCATGAAATATTACCTCTGTCTCTCCCACTTCCCAAAGCCAATTCTTAAACCTCTCTCTAGAGCTATGAAGCAGGAGAAAGACCTTTGGAAAATCTGAACACCAAACAGCACCTTGTTATGAAGTCAGTGAGCTTCATGGTGTAGTTAGCTAGCCACTCATAGATCTACTCTGATTTTATCATGCACAGGCATTAATGACCGGCAGGCTGTAGGGCATGAATACAGCTGGGTCCTTAGGCTCTGGGTTCCTGTTTGAATCTCCGCCAGCACTGCCGGCTCTGTGACCTTCGGCAAATTGCTTGGGCACGAGGGGACTCTGTTTGCACAGCTGCAAAATAGGTGCCTGACACCAGGCTCACAGGCTTGTTGGAGGGCCACAGGGAAGGCTAAGGCAGCTAGCTGGGTTTAGTGGGTGAGCCCAGGAGTACTTCTGGCACTTCCATTGTGTGTCAGCTTTGCTGGAGGCAGGGCCCGTGGGGACCGATATGGGACAGATCATCATAGCATAAATCTGAACAGCGAGTCCCCCAGGAGGGCCCACCAGAGCTAGCTCTGCAGGCCACCTGGAGCCAACAAGGAGCTGTGGGGCTGGCTGGGAGGAAGAGCAGGGTGTCTGTCCTGGACCTGCCAGGAGGCCCTGATTCAGAAGCACACAGGCAAAGGAAAGAGGCTTGAGCAGCAGTGACATCCATGTTCCCAGGGCAGCAGACGGCCACTCACATCCTTTTAGTGTAGAGAGGCCACGTATGGAATTGTGCTTTGGCCAATCCCACAGATACAGGATAGGGATGGCATGGGGGAGCTGAGAACTTCCCCAGCAAGGCTGATGAGTGGCCAGAGTGACCGTGCATTCTGGCTTGTGGGCCCACAGGAAAGATGCGGGCTTGGAGGGGGCACTGTCAGTAGCTCAGCTTTGTGTGTATGACTCTGGCTATATGAGCAGAGACCTTATCACTGCATGCACAAAGCAAGGAGGAAGGGGGTAAGGAGATGGCATGGAGTGCCAGAGGTTGCCCCTAGAAGGGCTTGGGGTGCCCTGGGGCTATGGTGTGTGGCCAGCAGCTGTAGCCACCTGGCATCAATGGCAGCACTGCCCGAGTTAATGATGGGGAGGACTGTGAGTGATGGGATGTCAGGGAAGCCTGCCTCCCTCACAATGGCCCATGTGGCCACCAGAGCTGGCAAGTAGGGGCCTCATTAGAGTTTGACTCTGCTCCATGGTGAAGCCCATCACCCAGATGAACATAAAGGGGAAAGGGGTAGAGGATTTGGGAGATTAGTACAACGAGGGTGCCAGACTCTAGCTCTGGCTCAGCCAGAGACTCACAAGCTGATCTTGGGAAATGTATTCATTCATTTACTCATTCAGTCACTCATTCACTCATTCAGTCACTCATTCACTCACATACTCGTTCATTCACTCATTCACTCATCCAGTCACTCATTCACTCACATACTCGTTCATTCACTCATTCACTCATTCACTCATTCATTCACTCATTCATTCACTGAACACATTCGTTTCCCACAACCAATGTTCCAGGCTCAAAGCGAAGCATTCAGATCCAGCCCTTGGACTGACCAGGGACTTGTTGCTAAGCCTAGCAATAAAACAGCAGCAGAAGGGGCAGCACTTTCCAGGCCCCCTGCCCTGGCTCAGCAGGCTTTGCCTCTTGGGGCCTTGAGCCAGCCCTGCAGAGAGCACTCTTTTTGTTTCCCTTTCTCAGACAAGAAACTGAAGCTTAAGGTGAAGCTTCAAAGGCCCCCAATAACAGGAGGTAGGGCTGGGGTGCAACCCAGACCCCTGTGGGCCCTAAGACTCCTCATTCTGTCCCACACAGGGGCTTCCAGAACCAGCGTCACTGGGAAGCTCCTAGGCAGTTCAGAGGCTGTTTTGTGCCTTCCGTTCTTATATCCTGGCTTTAAATTTTTAGGCCAAGGATGGAGTCACAGTTGAGAGCTAGGTGTCTAAGCCCGTTCCCCTCAGACTCCAGCCCCTGCCTCTTCACCTGGGTGCTGGGTGGGCTCAGGGGTCACTGCAGGCAGTCCCACACCTCCCTTCCAGATGTTCAGCAGCCCTGCCTGCCTGCTGCCGGCTCCCCTGGGCTCTCTCTTCCCTCCAGTCCTATGCTCTGGCCTCCTCGCAAACACCTTCTGGCCGCAAGCAAACACCGCCTCTCATTCTCTGTCCTGGTCCTTCCCCAGTTCTGTGTCCCATCCTCCTAGGATGCCTGAAATTGCTGCTGCAGGAGACCAAGCCCTCCAGGCCACGTGAGCACCGGACATCAAAGCCACCCAAGACTGCCTGGGTCTCAGAGTCACTCCCTGCACACCTCCCTCCGGAAGTCACACCTGCTGTTCCTTAGCGCCCATGTCTGCTGCAAGAGAGAGCCAAACTGTCCTGTGCCCCGCCACACAGCAGGAGTACGGTGAGTGAGTGATCTGCTGAGAGCAACTTGGGAAAAGGTAGCGTGGCCAGCAGGGCTCATCTGTCCCTTGGCCTCTAGGGAGGCCCAGGAGGGAATTGGCACTAGAGGAAAATCAACATATTAGCCTATTCCTTACCCCATGGTAGCTAGAAAATTACTCCTAGTATGTAGACTCAAAGTGAGGACAGGGGCTGAGATGGCCTAAGTCACTGCAGCCTCCCTGAAATGTGGGGTGCAGAATGGATTCCCACTGTGGAGATGGACACTGAAGGGATCACAGTCAAGGTCATGTGTGGGTGAAGAGGGCCTAGGGATGGGACCAACAGAAGCACGGGGTGGGAGCTGAGTGTACAGGGCCCGCCTCCAGGCTCAGCGTGTGGTGGGGCCTGGCGTCTGCATGCGCGGGAGGCTGCAGGGTGAGATCCAGCGATCCCAGAATCCCCGCCCTGCCCCACGCCCACGAAGGGGTTAAGCCGCTGGCTCTGGCTCTGCTCGCTGCTCACCCCCTCCTTCTGACAAACACTTGTAGGAAATCAGGCCGGGAGCTTCCTGCGAGGAGGCAGCGCCTCAGCTGCTCAGGGGCGGGGAGAGGAGGGAGGATGCTGGTCTTAGAGCGAGCTGCAGCTTGGGCTGGCAGAGCTGCGTGGAGGCGAGCCAGGGCGCGATGGAGGCAGGGGGCTCCCCACATTTGGAACAAAGACTTCACAGGCAGGTCCCCTGAGTCCGGCCCACGGGGCGCTGGCGGAGCCCGAGCGAGGTAAGGGAACTGGGGACACAGGAGGAGGGCCAGCCGAGAGGCCGCCTTCCTTTGGGCTGGGCTGGACACTGCACGGGCCGGTCCCAGACTCTCCGGACAGCCCAGCCCAGGCAGACCAGACCGCCAGGAAGTAACTGCGGGTGCACAGCTGTTACCATTTCTCTCCCACTTAGGGGAGCCCCATCCCCGATGAGGGTGGGTTTTAGGGGGATTTTGTCTAACCTCATGATGTGAGGTTGTAGTTTCAGCTCTGATTCTGTTCTCTGGGGAACTTGGATGGGCAGTGTTCCCTCCCTGCGCCCGCCCAGGGTATGCTCTGCTCTTGTAGAGTTAGTGTTGCAGTTGCTAAGGGGACTTAGAGACACAAGGGTGGGGACAGGTTAGAAGGCGGCGCCTCCCCCCACCAAGTGGCCCCTTCTGCTGCCTAAGCTCAGGGACAAGGAGCAGTGTTGGAGGAGTGGTCTAAAGACCAGCAGAACAGCTGATGGAAGACCAGAGTCCGAGACAACCTGGGCATCTTGTCTTTCTCCTGAGAGCAGGGGCACATTCACAGGGGTGGTTGGGCCTTGGGCCATTAGCTCTATGTCCTGCCACTGGCCCAGCCTTTCGCAGGGCCCCAACGTGTGATTGTGATCCACACAGGAGTCTTTATTTCCCTTCCTCCTGCCCCTCAGAGTGTGTCAGCCTCTGTGTCTGAGGAACAGCAAGTCAGCTTTGAATCCCTGGGCTGCATCCCCTGGCTGGGAGGTGTTGAGACCCTGTGTCTCAGTTTCCTAGTTTAGGGTAATTGTGGAAGTGGGAGGGGTGGGCAGCCCTGGCTGGACGGAAAGGGGCTTCAGAGGTCACTAGCAAAGGAACTCCCTGCAGGCCAGGAGGGCCTGAGTCGCAGGGCCTCCAGGGAAAAGTCCTGGCTCAGCGATGGCTGAGGGGCCAGAGAAGCTTCCCTCTGAGGGGTTGGTGGGGAGGAGTTGGGCTCACTCAGGAACTGGGAAAAGACCACAGATCTGGGGACCTCAGTCTGCATGGTTAGCTTCCTGCTAGCATCCTGGAGCCCTCCCAGACCCTACCTGGGGGGTACGAAGGCCTCGGGGAGCCTCACTGCCTGTGTTCCCCAGGTGAGGGGCCCACCCTTAGCTCCCCTGTGAGCTCCCTCCACAGCAGACCCCGGCCTTGCACATGCTGTTCCCTCTGCCTGGAGCACCCTTTCTCATGCTTCTCCACTAAACCTACTTTGCTTCTCAGACCCTGCCTAAACTGCCTTCTCTGTTGTGCCCCTCCCTGCTGTGTGGATTTCAGAAAGTTTCTGTTCTTCTATTCGTTGTGTCTTGAGTAGTCAGAAGAAATCCTTGGGTTCTTCAGAATGTTAATTCGTACCACTCCGTGTGTCTCTTGGGTCCCCCGAAACAGGACCTCAGGTTGGAAGAGAGACTTGGTCAATGAAGAACCTCAGTGTTCACATAGTGCAGGCCATGAGTCCCACCTGCCCCAGCAGGACCAAACCCCAGCAACAGCAAGGCAACAGCAAGGGCAGCGGGAGACTCTGCACTTAGCGCTGCAGCTTCATGAGGCAGTGTCAGCCCAGCACCCCCCCCCAGAGGAGAGAGGCTCCAGGGAAGAGACCTAGTCTGTCACAGCTCCATCCCAACCTACGGTTGCCATGTGGCTGGCGTCATGTGTTTGCTGACTGACTGGCTGACTAGCTGGCCCTGAGCTCCGTGGTACTGTAGGTCCACAGGCCTGAATGGGAGATGAAGAGCTTGGCCTGGAAAGGCTCACAGATTCAGGGGCCTGGGACACAACTGCCTGGCAAGCTGCATCCAGTGACCTCCACCACCTCAGACGTGCAGCACCCCTGGTTGCAGTGAGATCGCTGCAACTTCTGAATCATCCCAGAAGACAGGATGTTCCTCTTTGTGCTCACAGAGGCCTCCGTGATTGGGCAGGCTGCTCTGTGGCAGGCCTAGAAAAAGCCCTTTTAAAAGTCAGAAAACCACACACACCCCTCCACCCCTGGGCCCCTTCCGCAGTGGTATTTCAGAGAAGCAGAGGCTGCACCTTTAACCCTAGCACCTCCAACAGCTGCTGCAGCGCCAAAGCCAGGGCAAAGGGCCCTGAGCTGCTGAGGGCAGCTCTGCCCGAGGCCCTGGTTAAAGTGCAGGTTCCCAGGCCAGGCTTGCTGCAGGCAGCCCCAGGCATCTGCCTGCCTGGAGGAGTCTCAGCGTGCTCTTGCTCATGCTGAGGAGCCTGCCAAGCCAGGGTTCCTGAGAGGGGGACCCGCAGAGGACGTAGGGAGTGAGAACCGAATGCCTGCTTAAGAAACTTCCGGTGCAGCTCTTAAAACACTTTTGTGTTGTTTTTTTTTTTGCTGCACTAGGGATTGAACACAGGGCTTTGCTCATGCTAGGTAACCTTTCTATCACTGAGTTATATTCTTAGACCTTATCATCTTGAGACAGAGTCTTTATAAATTGGGTTGGGTTTCATGGGCCAAGGAGATAACTCAGTAGAATAAATGCTTGTCTGGCAAGAGCAGGGTCCTGAGTTCAATCTCTGGTACCCCCCCCAAAAAAATTGGGCTGGGTTTCAAATTGAGATTCTCTTGCCTCAGTCTCCCAAGTAGCTGTAATTACAAGCATGTGCCACTCATTGTACCTGGCTTGGAAATATTGTTTCTAATGTATATAACATATTAGTATAGATACATGCAACTGTAAGAAATATACATATGTGTGTGTGTGAGCCAACATATTTTTACCAGTGGGTTGTATGATTACAAAAAACTAGGAGCATGTCCGGGCTAGGACTGATGCTGGCAGGTCTCGCCCTGGCACTGATCCAGGGTGGTCGTGGTCAAGTCACTACCCTGGTGAGCCTCAGGTTGCCATTTGAAGGCAGACTGAGAAGAGGTCTAGCCAGGGTGGCCGAGTGAGGGTGTGTACACGGGGGGTGTTACGCAGTGGGGTTAATACTCAGGCAATGTGTAGGGATCCCAGACTCTGCTTTGCTGGGCAGAGCGGAGGACAGGATGGAAGGCAGGAGGCGGGGGAGAGGCCCTAAGCCCTGTGTGGAGCTGGGGTGCAGCCAGAGGGGAAGGTTTAGCACTGTCTCTCCCCAGCCCCTGGGAAGCTGGCCTTTCCCCGGGGAACTTGGTGTACAGAAATAGTTGCCTGCTGACTTTTCTCAACTGAGCAGATCAAGCCTGCTGACCAGGATCCAAGAGCTCACGAGGCGGAAGGACAAACAGAGACTGTCTGTCTGCAGAGGCCTTGGTAGTTCTTCTCTTGGCTCGGGCCGTGAATGGATAGGGTGACTTCTGCCCTGCCTGCCTGGCCCCTGTGTGCCCCCCGCTACTGCTTTCTCTGGGCCTCAGTTTCCCACCTGTGGGAGAAGTCTCTGTGTGAGCCCCCACAAGGACAGGCCGTGTGTGCTTCTTCGAATTCTCCACAGCTGGGAGCTTTGGCCCATGGCTTCATCGACAGTGTTTCCCAGCCTGGCCCAGAGCTTGGCATAGAGGAGGGGCTGGAAACATGTTGGGAGCAGGAAGGGCAGAGACAAAGGGAGACAAGAGGGCCGAGAGGAGAAGATGGGAGAGCAATCACAAAGGAGCCCTTTTCGGCTGGCTGTGTTCCCTGCCACCTGTCCCACCTAGCACGTCCCTGCCAGGCTTCCTTCTCCCAGAGAAGAAACTTCTATGCTGCACCTGGGATCATGCACTGGGTCTGAACAGGGCTGGGGCAGCCAGTCTGGGTCTGTCCTCTGCGGTACTGCACACCCTGACGTCACTGTCACCCACCCCTGGCCGCTCACTACAGCCCTCCGGAAAACACTGCACTGTTCAGAAAAGTACCTGGCAGGTCTGGCCCCTCCTGCCCCTGCTTTTGCGCTTGCTGGGTCCTTCTCAGTGTTTGTGCTTTATTGGATCAAATTCACAGAGCATAAATGTAACCACTTCAAAGGGACCCATTCCAGACATTTGGCACCCAGTGCTGGGTGAGCATCCCTTCTGTCCATTCCAAGACTTCTGTAGCCCCCAAAAGGAAACCCGTGTCCATTGCAGTTACAGACCACCCTTCTCCCCCCGCCTCTGGCAGCTTCCGTTCTGCCTTCTGTCCTTGACTTGTCTAGGGTGGGCATGACCTAAGCAGGTGGCTTTCTGTGTCTGGCTTCTGTCGTTTAGCATGATGTGTCCAGCTTTACCTCCTTGTGGTGTGGGCCGGGGCTTCTTCCTTTTCGTTTCCCTCTTTTATCTGTCTTTCTGGCTAACATTGCACAGGACGGAGACACCACAGATTGTTCACCCATTCGCCTCTCGATGGACACTAGCGCTCTTTCTTCCTTGCTGCTCTGGACATGCGTGGGCCTGTATGTTTTTGAGCACCTGTGTTCAAATTATTTGGGGAACTACAATGATTCTTTACCACCCGTTCACTGTCCACCTGAATTCTTACCTGAGGGAGGAGAGGCAAGGCTCCCACGTGCAGTGGCTTGTTGGCCACCTCCTTCCCACCCTACTTGGCCTGCATTGGCTGGCCCTGGGCTTCCCCATCTTTCCTCATCTGGACTCAGAGTTGCTGGGTATCTTCTGCCACGCCCTCCTCAGGCTGTCAGTTTTCCTATGAGCTGGCCCATGCCCTGTGCCCAGCACCCATGCACACAGCTGGCCACTCAGTGACATCAAACACTTGCTAGTCAACGTGGTGGTCACTGGACACCTTATCCCTCGTCCTAGGCACTTTTAATATAGGGGAATGAAACTCCCAACCTAAAAGGTACCTGGGGAAAGTTCATGTTCTCAAAAAATGAAGAATGAATTTTAGGAACAACAGAGATGAAGAGCAGCATATACTTGTTGGGGGAAAAGAAAACTTCTGTCCAGGAGGGGGACAGAAAGGGACCCGAGTGGACTTCCAAGGAACCTCCTTTTGTAGAGATTTCTACAGAACAAAACATGAGATGAGGCAGGTCCAAGGAAGGGAAAAATGGGAACACACAGGATGGGCATAGGATGGGACAAAACTATGGTGAATCAATAAGATTACAAGCATAATTGCTCAGGTAAAATTGATTAAATCAGAATCAAATGGGGAAGCTAGTCACGCAGCAAGTAGACATGAATACAGAATGGGCTCTTCCTGTAAGTGGGCTAGTGACTCTTCATGGCTTTTTCAAGGTGATTGATACCTATTTAGAATATCAATCGCTGATGTCCATTCCTAGGGAGGACATTTGTTTGATATAGGTGGCTGCGTTTGTTTAATCTTTTGTCTTGAGGTCCGGCCCACAGAGAAAATGCCTATCTCTCCCACAGTTGCAGGATATTTTGTCTTCCATATTGGTTCCTTTGAGGGCCAGCCTTGTCTGACTGCCTCTAATATTTCTATCGAACTCCGCTGGCTGCGTTAGTTTCATAGAACCCTGGGCAGGGTGAGGCATGGTCTTCTCCATTTTACTGAGAAAGAGAACAAGGGCCAAGTGATGGCCACGGTCAACAGTGGGCAGGGTGGAACAGGCAGCTGAGCCAGGACCATTGGCTTCCCGAGGTGTTGCCCCTAACTTCTTGTTCTGAGTGAAGGAGGCACCTCCAGGATTAATGCTGTCTGTTTGCTACCATGTCCCCTACAGGACACAGGCAGAATGGCTGACGTTGAGAGGAGCCGCCGGTGACTCTGGGGTGCCCAGCTGCAGCTCATTCTCCTAAAGATGAAGTGGCCCAGGTGAATACCAGGCCCATGGCCAGCTCAGGGACAGAGGTGCGCTGGGCCAGGCCAGGCCTGGGGAAGGGATCCCAGCGGCGATGCTGGGCCTGGACCGAGGAGGAGACCGGTGCAGATGGGACCAGCACTCCTGGCTGGGAAAGTGAGCTACCCTTCCGGGGTGTGGGCGTGGCCAGCCCAGAACTCCTGGAGGACTTCCGCCTGGCCCAGCAGCACGCACCTGTCCTACAGTGGGGCCCAGACCCACAGGAGCTGGGGACGTCTTCAGGAGAAGGTGAGCCTGACTTCCTGTCCGCTGCACTAGCGTCCTGTCCCCAAGCATCCCACCTTCCAGCAGGGAGAGGGGAGGACTGGGAGAAGCTTACCATTTCGAAATTAATTTCTACTAAGTTTATAACTTAAAATTTTAAAAGCTGTCAACTGTATAAATAATGCTGTTCATTTCCAAAACCTAGAACGTATAAGCAAAAGAGATACAATGTAAGAACGCCTTAGTATTCTATCCCCATAAGGACTCTTCTCCATTGGTAGAGTTGCAAATGCAATAGGAATATGAATAGCACTCTACACACTTCATTATTACATGCTCCTTTGTTAACTTAGTAGACAGGAACATTTTCCCGGGTCTCCAAATATTCTCCCACAAGTCCCACCTAGCCTGCCTGCATCTATAAATCATGGGGCCAGTCCACCACAGCTGGGAGTGAAGATAGGTAGCTTTTAGTTTTTGCTCTGACAATGCAGATTTGGATTCCACTGATGCTCTTTTACACACTTGATTTGTAACTTTGATCATTTTAATTGTTTTGTCCAGAGATTATATCCATTTTAAAGATTGTTGTTTCGAATTCCCATTTGGCAATGGAGGACGTTAGCATTCCATGCTTTCTACAATGACCCGGGCTCTATGCATGGATGACTTAGGCGTCACCCAGCGTTGCTTGGTAGATCCTCTCTCCTCCCAGAATCTTGGCTTCCCAGATCCCTGCTCCCCAAAAGGGGAGTAGTAACTGCACTGAGAAAAGTAAGAGCTTGACGGTGGCCACTGTTGCTTTTAGATTATCAAGGAAACATCCCTATTTCCAGACCCAGTGACTCAGCAGACCCCTTGGAGATGGCGGAGAGGCCACTAGGCTGGCAGTGAGTGGCTTGTCACATACCTAATGTCCTTAAAGCAGGGCTTGTCCCAGTGGCTCCTTTGGCAGCATTTCTGAGCTCTCCACTAGGGAGTGGGGACTGAGACACACTGGAGCCAGGGCAGAGGTGTCTCTGTCTGGGGTCACACTGTGCCCCTGCTATGATGTAATAGCTGCTCCCTGTTATGCCCTTACTGGGTGCCCCACACAGGGCTGGGCATGTCCATGCCTTCTTGCCCTCGTCCACACCACCCCTGTCCAGGTAGGAGTTTGAGTAAGGACTGCCAGAGGTAGTGACTTGCTCATGATCCCAGGGAAGGGAAGCTGGGGTGAACCAGATGCTCTCTGGAAATTCACCCCACTATGATACTCCTATGGTAGAGACAGGGCCACGGCTACAGGGCCACGGCTGGGTTCTAGGTCCATAACTCCTCTGAACCACAGTGTGCTCTGCTATAAGTTATTTAATATCTCTGGGCTTCAGGTATACACTATCATCAAGTACATTGCAAAAGGAGATTTTCAGTCATGAAGGGATATAGAGGTGTCCAGGACAGGGGAAAGACCATGGCAGAGCAGTGGGTGACATAAGGATTAGGACAAGTCTGCATCTGATGTTACTCATAACATGTGTCTCATGAAACTTAGCATCTTTCCCAGAGGCCAACACAGGATCTAGTGCAGAGTAGTAATGATAGGTGTGGCTGAATGTGAGATGGACAGATGAGTGAGTGGGCAAGTTATGGATGGGAAGTGGATCAGTGGATGGATGGGCAGATGATGGATAGATGGATGGATGGGTGGGACTTTTTGTTTTGTTTTGTTTTGTTTTGGCAGAACCAGGGATCGAACTCAGGCACTTGCACTTGCCAAGCAAGTGCTTATTCCACTGAGCCATCTCCTCAGCCCCAAATGAGTGGTTTGATTAGTGTGTTGATGGGTGAGTGAACGAATAAATGGATGGGTAGATTAATGGATGGGTGGGTGAATGGGTGGATGGATGGATGAGTGGGTGGAAGTTTGCATAGATGGATGGTTGGTGAACGCTGCTTGTGCATCCACTGCATAATAACTGTAACTCCCCATTTCCTGGGGGTTTATAGGTCTTCCTCCCTTCCTCCCTGCTTTCCTGCTTTTTGTAACATTGAGCACTTATTCTGAAAATTCTGTAGTGAACCAAACCAGTGGAAAGTCCTTATGTCCCTGGAGCTTGTGGTGTCATGATGTTGACAAACATTAATGAAATAATCTAGTGGACGGCTGCCATGGTGACATGTGCTGCAAAGTTGAGGTCTCCAGTCCCAGCAGACCTACATAAGGGAGAATGTGACCTAGTCAGGGAGCCCCAAGACCTTGCTGAGGTCAAGGTTAAGCTGTTGTATGAAGGGTTCACCGGGTGCAACTGCTGGCAGAGGAATGATGAGCCTGTGCGCAGTGCTTTGGTAGGAGGGAAGGTGTGCATGTGACCAGTGGGCTGGGGAAGTCTGTGGGACCACAGGAAGAGACAGAATCATGGAGCTCATGGGTCAGAGTGGCAGGGACAGCAGGACTGTAGGAAAGGCTAGGCTTCTGACCTGGGACCAACAGGAAGGTATTGGTGAGTTTCCAGATGGTGATGAGGAAATGGTTAGATGGCTACTGCAGTGGTCCAGGCATAAAGAGATGCTGGCTCTAGTGTCTAGTGAATGGTCCACTAGTCTAGTGGTCCATTAGGTGGGCGGGGGGCATCAGATCAGTGAGAGTTTGAGAGCTCTGTCAGCAGGACAGGAAATGTGATAGTGCCAGGTGACAAATTGTATTATGGGGTCTGAGGGAGTAAGAGGAGCAAGATGCTTCCCATACTTCCATCTTGCAAAATGGCATTGTCATTTGCTGAGACAGGAGACACTAGGGTAGACGGGACTGGAGGTTTGAGTATGAAGGTCCTTTGAGATCATGGAAGAGGTATCACCTGAGTGGTTGGCTGTTCAAGGGCTTCTCATGCTTCTTGCCATTGTCATGTGAGGAGGAAATGAAAACCAAAGAGTTGAGGGGACTTTGCACGGTGAGTCAGACCCAGTGCATGACCTGTCTTCCAGAGACTGAAGCAGAGGGTGTGGACAGCCCAGAAGATGTAGACGGCCCTGAAGACGTGGACAGCCCTGAAAATGTGGACAGCCCAGAAGATATGGACAGCCCTGAAGACGTGGACAGCCCTGAAGATGTGGACAGCCCAGAAGGTTCTCCCCTGCCTCCCAGCTGGCCCCTCTGGCAGGACCATCAATCGGACATGACCAAAAAAGAGCCAGATATGGCCCCCACAAGTCCCAAGGTTGAAGAGAGCCAAAAGAGCTCCCTAATGTTGGGGTTGGAGGAGGTTGACCCCTGCTCAGAGGACCATGGAAGCACCAGCCCTGTGGATATAGGGTGGGGTCAGGCCAGAGGCTGGGTGGCCTCTAGCACAGCCACCAATGGAAACAAGCCTGTAGAACATTCTGAGGTCAACCCATCCATGGAACTCAGCTTGGCCAGGTCCTGGAGCAGTGGGACTGTGAGCCTGGACCACCCTAGTGACAGCCTCGATTCTATCTGGGAAGGAGAGACTGATGTCTCACTGGCCACTGCCCTGGCAGAAATCCTGCCACAGAGCCCCAGCCCTCACCTCCTACACCCACATGACAGAATCCAAGATGGTGTTGCCCAGGAAACGCCCACAGAATTCCAGGGCAACTCAGCTCTGCCAGCCCAGAGCCCCCAGCATGATGCAGGTAGATGGAAGACAGAATCTACTAGCCTGCCTAGCTCACAGCTCAAAGACCAAACCTGGAAGCGGACAAAGACGTCACCTAAGCCATTGCCCTCCCGGTTCACTGGCTCCAGCAACCCCCTGAATCCTCGACCTAGACCGGCCCCAAAGGATAGATTGCAGCCCAGACAAGGGGCTACTCTGGCTGGCCGCTCATCTTCTGATGCCCCCAAGTATGGCCGGGGGCAGCTGAACTACCCACTCCCTGATTTCTCCAAGGTAGGGCCCCGGGTGAGGTTCCCCAAAGATGAGAGCTACCAACCCCCCAAGTCCAAGAGCCACAGAAGACAGCCTCAGGGCCCTGTTGGACCCCTGATCTTCAAGTCACCAGCTGAGATTGTTCGAGAGGTGCTGCTGAGCAGTGGAGAAGTGTCCCTGGCCAAGGACACACCCCTCACCAGGGTGCCCCAGGAGTTCCAGACACCTGAGCAAGCCACAGAGCTGGTTCATCAACTGCAGGTGAGAGTGGGACTCCTGTCTCTGGCTGTGTTGCCCTACAATGGAGCCAGGCCAGGGTAGGAGGCCTAGGGTACTGATGGCCCACACCTGCTCCAGGCCTCGCCCTCCTCCATGCGAGCAGCCGCTGGCAGCCTCTTTCCCGTCTGCCTGAACTCACTCCCAGGGAGGGTCCCCAAGAATGAGAGCTACCGACTCATTTCCTCTGTCTGAGGCAGGCCATCATTTTGTATTTTAGTGTGTCTAGTGAGAAGGACCTTATCTCAGACATGGCCACCCCAATATCATCGCCTCTGAGGCTGCTTCTGTCTACTGTACTATCAAGTCCCAGGTCCGCACTCAGCCCTTGGTGTGCTCGGTCTCACCAGTGGTGTGTTGGCCTCTGAATCCGACCCTCAGTGCAGCGGGCTCATCATGCCATGTGGTCTGAGTGCCCTTTGAGTCTCTCCTTTCTCTTTTCCTTTTTTTTCTGATATTTATTTATTTATTTATTTTTGTGGTACCAGGGATTGAACTCAGGACCCTGTGCTTGCCAGGCAGGCACTTATTCTACTGAGCTATCTCACAGGCCTTGCTTTTGTTGTTTTAACGCTTTTGTTTTGGTTTGGTCTGCTCTTCTTTTGGATCTTTTTATCCTTGTCTCCTCCTCTTCCCTCTTCCTTTAAGTGATTGTTGAGTCCAGCTCCAACCTGGCAGTCACTCTGTCCTCTCCTTCAGTAGGTGTAGAGCAAGCCCATCCTTGGGTCCTGGCCGTCACTGTGGGGGACACTTTCCCCTCTAGGCCACGAGCTCCAGGGGAGGCAGGGATGTCCACAGGTATCACAGGGGGCCCTTGAGGAGGCACAGACCCTGCAGGGCGGCTGGTGCACGGCCCCTGATGCTTATCGCCCCATCCAGCCCTCATCAGGGTGACAAGACAGCAGTGTTCTTCATCTCTCCTCCTGCTTTTACTGCTATCGGGCTCGCCAGAAGTCGAACCCTTTCTCATCACCACTGGTTATCAAGGTCTTGTTCATGCAGGAAGGGCAGGAGAGACGCCCATTCTGTCCATTTAATGACACATTTCCGCATCACTAAGTGAGTTCACTGAGCTCCTTGAAACATGACTGGTGCCATTGGTGTTTTCTATTTCCCTAGAATGACTTGTTCTGATGAAATGCTGGGTTTGTTTAAGGCTAGCGATTCTGAATAGATGAACCTGATACAGGGAACCTCCAAATGACACAAGGAGAAAAACTGATCTCGGGATGGATGACCTCCAAATGATATAGGGGAAAAATGATCTCCCAACCTAAAAAGTACCCGGGATGAGTTCATGTTCTCTAAAACCGAAGAATGAATTTTAGGAACAAATGGAGGTTATGAGCAGAATAGGTTTATTGCAGGGGAAAGAAAGTTCCCATCTGTGAGAAGGATAGGACAGAGGGCCTGAGCAGGTTGTCCCCAAGAAGCTATCTCTTCCAGGGACTTTACAGAGTAAAACCATGCAGTGAGGTGGGTCTAAGGTGGTAGAGAACATGGGAACTCGCTTAGGCAGGCATGAGGTGGGACAAAACTATGGTCAACCAATGAGATTACAAGCACCATCACTCAGGTAAAATTGATTAAGCCCAGGACCAAATGCCGAAGGGAAGTCACATAGCAAGTGGGCATGAATGTAGAACAGACTTTTATCAGGTAGCCATCCAGTAGTAGTCAGATTAATGATTCTTCTAGCTCCCTCAGGTGATGATCAATCTCGGATGCCAATTTTTGGGGAGGGCGGCATTTGTTTGATCTTTGGTCTTTAGGTCTGCATCCATCCCTCCCACCCACAGTTGTAAGATATCTTGTCTTCTGTGTTATCTCCTTCAAGGGCCTAGCCCTGTCTGACTGTCTGTAATATTTCTATCTAACTTGGCTGCCTGCAACAACCCTGAGGGGCCCTCTCTCCTGTGATTCACTCAGCCATTAGAAAATACTTTTTTGTTTGTTTTTTTTTTTTTTTTTCTACCCTTTGGTTTTTTGAGACAGGGTCTTACCTTGTAGTTCTGACTGGCCTTGAACTCACTATGTAGCCCAGGCTGGCCCCAGATTTATGGTGATCTTCCTACCCCAGTTTCCTGAATACAGGGATTAGAGGCATGCACCTCTATGCCTGGTCATGAAAAATACTTTTAAAATCACATGCCACAGAAGCAGTGGGAATGGTGTACAGTGAGATGGGCAGATGTGACTGTACCCACAGAGCCAGTGGGGAAGGAAGGTAAGCCTGCCAGAGGTTGGGAAAGGCTCCCTGCGAGGACCACAGAGGACTTGCCCAGCTGCCTGAGGCCCTGCTCCAGAATTCCTGCTGAGAAACTCTCACTCAGAAGAAGCCAGAAGCCGCTGGCTGGGCGGCTTGTGCGGAGGGGCACACTGCGAGCCTGGCATGACCACCGTGCTGTGTTCCCGCAGGAGGACTACCACAAGCTCCTCACCAAGTATGCTGAGGCAGAGAATACCATCGACCAGCTGCGTCTCGGGGCCAAGGTACTGGGCTGGGCTGGGCTGGGTGCCCCCGAAGGTGGCTTTCTTCCGAAGTCCTAGGGAGAGGCCACCACCTTCTGTGTGTGGGGGACCAGTGCTCACTCCCCACAGGCCTCTCTGTGACCTGGCCGGGCCTGGCCCTGTCAGGGTCCTGTTTCTTACTGCAAGGGACTTTGATGTTTTGGAGCCACAGAGTCTGGGCTGCCCACAGGTTAGCAGGCTCTCTTTGGAACTGGTTTGACTCTACTGCTGACCAGATGCACATCTGCAAAGAGGCCCTGGGGCCTGTCTGAGCGCAGAGGGAATGATGCAGAATGTGTGCTCGCCCCCCTCTCCCCATAGCCTCTACCCACAGGTGTGGCAGGAGGGATGGGTGGTCCATCTCAGGACCACCCAGCCATCATAGGAAGTGGCTTTGGGAGGTGGCTTCACAGGCTGCTCTTGGTACCTTCCTCCTCCTGGGTGAGCAGGAAGGGGAACCTGACACGGCCCCTGTAACTTCCTGCTTTCCCCATCCCCCCTCCTTCTGGCAGCTGTGGAGGAGGGGCAGTGGCTGGGTTGCTTTCTGCTCCCAGGGCCCTGCCACCTCCTAGGCAAGCTCACCTGTCAAGGGCTGCTCTCCAGGTCTAGAGTGTCCTCCCTGGAGTGTGGGTGGGGCAGCCATGGTGAGAATGTGGAAGGAAACCTGTGCTGGGACCCTCCTGCCTCAGCCTCCTAGAGTGCTGGGACTCCAGGCCTGCACCACCATGGGGAGACCTGTTTTGGGACCAAGACTGCTCCTCTGTCCTCACACCTGCTACCCACTGGGCACATCTGTGAGAAGTGCTTCCACAGACCTGTGGGCTCCCCAGACAACAGAGGAGAAAGGAGCTGGCATCAGACACAAACCCTTCAACAACCCCATCTTACAGATTGAGAAACTGGGGATCCAGCTGGGGCTGGAACTGCTGAAGGGTGAGGGGCGAGGGCTGGAGGATCTCCAATCTCCACCATCACTCCTCCCTTGTCAGATTAAGGAGTGAGTAAGGAAGGTACTGGCTTGGTATGCCACCGGAAATCACTGGTGCAAAGCCCTGTTGATGCTCTTTGTGCAGCAGCACGGGCCACATGGCTACCTGGGGAGATGGAACCTCCTCTCCTGCAGCTTCCCAGCCTGAGGACTCCCTATGGGCTCCCGGGGCCTGGCTGGTACCCAGAGCCCAACTTAACTGTGAGGTGCTCCAGAGAGGGAGAGGGTGGAAATGGCTCCATAGAGCCAGCTCCCTCACTTCCCCAGCGAAAGAACAAAGGGACACACAGCTGCATGCAGGACCGCACTCTGCTGGCCCCATCTCACAGCTGCCCCAAGGAGTGGAGGACAGGGCCCAGTGAGAGAAGGCCGGGCCCCAGCTCACAAGGCCCAAGGGAGCCCAGCATCCTCCCTCTGGAGGCCCTGCCCTCTGGCCTGAAGGCTCAGGGGACCCCAGAAGGCAGCCAGTTGGGATCCCCTGTGGGAACCCCTTCACAAGATACCCCTGAGCTGAGCAGCAGATGTAACATTGCAGGGATCTGTGGAGCCCTGTGCCCCGCTTGGCACCCCCTGGAGACTGGGCCCACCCAGGAGACGGGAGAACAGGGCCAGGTGGGGACCACAGGAAGGAGACTTAGCAGAGCAGATCAGAAGCACCTGGCCTGGGCCACTGTCATCTCCTAGGGTCCCCTGCACCTACTGCTGAGCTGAGTCTGAGTCAGGCAGGGTTTGCTCTGCACCTACACCATCGTGCCTACTGACTGCAAAGCAGGCCCTCCTCCCCCAGCCTAGGTACATCGAGACAGTACATGTACTGTCTGGGGCACTGGTGTAGGGACAGGGCTTGAAACAGCAGAGTGGCAGGGAGTGAAGGCAAGCTGAATGCTGTCTGAAGCGACTTACATCCAGGCACAGAGGCCTTAGGGGACTTGCCCAGGTCACTCAGCACGTGGGAACCCAGCCAGAGTGAGGCCTAACGTTCTGGCTGCAGAGGGCCCTGCCTAGGAACACGGTGGACTCAGGATGGGGGCCCAGGGCTGGACCGGGGCGTCCCCCGTGGGAGATGCAGGGCAAGAACCTCGGCCCCCTCGGGGGCTGCAGTTTATGGTGAAGTCACATTTGCTACCCTGCCACCTCCTCCCCCACCCCCACCCCCTGTTCTCATTTGAGCTGCAGGGCCTGTGGAAGGACCCAGGTGACCTGAGTCTGGGGATGGCGGTTCGCACAAGGCCAACTTCCCCAAAGTGTGTTCTGTCTGCCCCAAGGTGACCCCCTGGGTCCAGAAGCCCTGGTGGTGCAAAGCTGAGGGTCCGCCCCCTCCTCGCCCCTCTCCCCCTCCAGCCCCATTCATAATGCCTATTAGCATTTTAAAGGCTGAGAGAAGCCCATCTGTGCCGAGAATACTCATTTGTTTAACCCAATGTTGCCTGCTCCTCCTTGCACCAGACCTCCAACAAAGCTGAGCTGGAGCTGGAGGAACCCCCTGCCCCTGGCGTGGCTCCAGCTCTGTGAGGAGAGGGTCCTCCCGAGCAGCTCAGCAGCTGCCCCTCTGCTATTACCCGTCATGGCTCTGCATCTGCCCAGGCCTAGGGCCTGAGCATGGAGCTCCTCTTTGATCCTAAAACAGAGGGAGGGGCTTCTGCCCTCCGGGGCCCATCCCTGCTTACTGCCAATTTCCTGCTGCTGTCCAGGTGGGGCCTGGGGCAGAGAGGGGGGCCTCCCCTGGGATTTGGGTCACCTTGGGCAGCATGGGGTACTGACAGGCAGCATCCCAAAGGCAGTCTGAGCAGATGGCCAGAGGGATTATTAAAATCCAGCTTTGTTCTCCTCTGGTGAGGCTCAGCAGCGAAGGGGGAGCGTGGCCAAGTCACAGTTGGAGTGGATTTTTCCCACAGCTGGGTCCTGAAAAGCAGCCTAGGCAGGAGAGGCTGCTTACTGGGCACCCAGGAGTCCCTCGGGCAGCCCAGCCTTTGCTGCCTGGTCCTGCCCTTGGGGCTGCAGGGAGTGGACATCGCACCCTCCCTGACGTCCTCATGAGGCAACAAATCACCCCCGGAGTGGGTGACTTTTCCATGCAGCCGTCTCCACAGTGTCTGGGGTGGTGGTGATGCAGGTGAGGGTGAGGGTGAGGGTGGTGATGGAGTGGATGGTGGCGATGGTAGTGACAGTGAGCGAGCGCGAAGGCAGGGCTGCTTCTTCCTCAGCTCTTACACCATGACCACTCTGAGCTGCTCTAGGACTCGGCTGTGCGGTGCGAGAGCCGAGACGGGCAGCCAGACCCTCGCTGCAGCCTTGCCACTAAGCGAGGCCTGGTAAACTCTAAAGGGCCAGGCATGGTCTTTCCAGCAGCGTGGCCCTTTTGGTGCAGAACGTGGGCTCCTGCTGGTGCCCCACCAGGCTCCTGCCCCTCTCCAGACTTCTCTGGCACAAAGCTACCACTCGCGCTGTCCCACCCAGCCGCAAGCAGGGGCTCGTCGGCTCGCTTGGAGGGTCCTCCATTTGGACAGCCGTTCATTGCTGCCGATTATCATATAATAATTCTTATTGGAAACATTTTGGTTTTTATTAGTCACTATCGTTTGCTGTATGTGTAAAATAATGTGGTTATGATACAGGGGAAGAAAATGAAACTCCCGACCTGAAAGACACTTGGACGAGTTTGTGTTCTCCAAAACTGAAGAATGAATGTTAGGAACAAAACGGAGGCTAAGAGTAGAATATTTATGGTGGAAGAAAGCTTCTGTCCAAGAGGGGGACAGAAGAGGTGTGGTAGTGGGTTACCCAAGAAATTGCCTTTTTCAGGGATTTTGCAGAGCAAAACCATGTGATGAGGTGGGCCTAAGGTGAAAACTCTGGGAACTTGCTTAGGTGGGCATGAGGTGGGACAGTACTGCGGTCAACCAATGAGATTGCAAGCACCATTGCTCAAGTAGAATTGATTAATCCTAATCGAATGGGGAAACAAGTCACGTAGCAAGCAGCAGGCATGAATAGGAACAGGGTCTCTTCTGTTGGGGTTGGGCTAATGACTTTTGGGGCTCTTTTAGGGTGATCGGTACCTATGCAGAGTATCATTCCTGATGCCCATCCTTAGGGAAGTATGTGTCTGCATTTTCTAACTCTGTTGTCTTGAGGTCTGGCCCACAGCTGAGAGAATCTGCCTCTTCCAAAGTTGTAAAATCTTCCTGTCCTTGAAGGCCTGGCCCCGTCTGACTGCCTATGATATTTCTGTCTAATTTATCTGCCTACAATAGTTATATCATAACAAATAGTATAAATCACAATTGTGAATACTGGTAAAAACCACATGCTTTGGGGTCAGAGAAGCATTCTAATTGTAATCTAAACACCAGCTGTAGATTCCTATTCAAAAGTCTTAACCTCTCTGGGTTTTAGCTTTGTCTTTGGAAACCAGGGCCCATGGTCCCTGCCCTGCCTCCCTTTTGAGAAAGTCATAAAGAGAAAGTGAAAGGATATGGAAACCCTCCACAGGTGCTGGGTGCCCCCCAAGGGCCCCCACGGGTGGGCTGTGTCACTAGGAAGTGGCCATGGAGCTGCTGAGGCGAGGCTCCCCACCTGACACTGCTCTGCCTGCCTCCCCATCCACAGATCCACCTGTACTCGGACCCGCCCCAGCCCAGGCACAGCACCCACCTAGGGATGGTACCCCAGGGGACCAAGGTCTTGTCCTTCACTATTCCCCAGCCCCGCTCGGCCGAGTGGAGGCCCAGCCCTGCCTGGCAGCCCCAAGCCTCCTCGGAGGCCACAGGTGAGTCTGGGAAGGAAGTTCCTCTTTTCACTCTCCTCAGGAGCCTCGGTCACTCTGGGTGCCTCTGCACCTCGTGACATGAAGAAGTCAAGCGGATGGGGAAAGGGCCCTGCATGTGGCTGGGGCACCCCGGTGGGCTCTGGCTCTGCCACTGGGTGTCTTGGAAATGCTGGGAGTGGGGAGTGGTGACAGCAGCCAGGCCCTGCAGTCTGTGTGACACTTCTGCTGTGGCCTCAGTTTAACCCTGCACCAATCTGGTGATATATTACATCATCCTGTGACTATTTAGCGACCAGGGCTGAGGGTCACACAATGATGAAAGGGAAGGATCAGGACTAGCCGCACGGTGCGGAGTTAGAGCCATGCTAGCACGGGGATCCCCGTGGCCCACAGCTCTATCCCTCCCAGCTTGGGAGCTGGTTCTCACCTGCAGGCTCTTGGAGAACTGTCCTCCTCAGCACCTGTGTCTTCTAGGGTGGCTGACAGCCCAAGGAGAGCTGAGCCCCTCCACGCACCCCAACCTGCCCACCCCAGGGCAGCTTCCAGAGAGCAGCGCGTCCATCCAACCCTCCACAGAGTGGACCCACGTGCTGGCTTCTCAGGCCAGCAGGCTCCTGGCCAAGGTGAGTAGGGCCACAGCTCCAGGAGACCCAGTTGGCAGACACAGCCGTCAGTGTGGACATGAGGCTTTCACTCCCCACTCCCGCACTGAGGTCTGGCAGTTGACTTCAAATATGAGCTCAGACTGGGCAGAGCACCTGCCTGGCAAGTGCAAGGTCCTGAGTTCGATTTCTGGTACCAAAACAAATTTGTGTCTGAGTTTCTCCCTGCACCTTAGGGGTCACACAACAATTCTTATGCTTCCTCTTTCTCCTCTGTGTCACTGGAACTAACAGGAGCTCTCTTTCTTGACACTGCTTCCCATTATAATCTCTCCAGATGTACTTGAAGGTCTCTTTGGGTGACCCAGGGAGCCTTCCCCAACCCTTTGTTCTGCAGGACAAATCAGCCCCATCTGCATTTCTATGCTTTACCATAGAAATCAGTTCTCAGTAACCTCCCAGAGGGTCTTTATGTTGTCACCAAACACTCCACCTTCTTGTGAGTTTTTGCAGATCTCTTTGTAGCTACACATGTGGCCTTATTCCAAAATGCTTAAATAGCTTATGAAAATATTACCGTTTAACCACATTCTGAAAACAGAAGTGAGGAAACTGGGGCAGAGGGGAAGTAAGGGTAAAGAAAGACAGACTAAGTTAGGGTGACATGAGCGAAGTGTCCTATTGGACCCTGAGCGTTTAACCACCTCTTGGGCTTTACCTTCCTGGTCACTGACCCAGAAGCATAACTGCAGGTATTCTGTGTTCATGAAGTGGAGTCCCCCAGAGAAACACATCTTTTCTACTTTCATGTTTTTTTTTTTGTTTTGTTTTTCATTTTGTTTTGAGACAGGTGTCACTGTAGCCAGGCTGGCCTTAAATTTCCAGTGACCCTTCTGGACAGCCTTCTGAGTGCTGAGATTCAGATGTGCACCAGCAGGGCTGTTTCTCTCCTTCCTCCCCTCCTTGCCCTTCCCCTCCCCTTCCTTTTGGTAATGGCCTTCTTGAGGTATGCTTCATATATCATGCAACTCCCTCCCCTAAAATGTGCCGGAGTGGCTTTTTCATTTCTTCTTAGGCAGCCATCACCATAGTCAGTTCTAGAGCATTTTCACCACCCAGCCAGAAGCCCCATGGACCCGGACACCTGCCCCCCCGTAGTAGGCCACTGGTCCCCCACTCTGGCTGCATGGGTTGTCTTGAGTCAGTTTCCCATGCGGATTCAGGCATGAGCTGTCCTTCCGTGCCCACGGCTTCCACGCACCATGCAGCTCCCAGGCTCTGGGGGAAGCAGCACCCAGGTCCTCCTTTGAGCTCTCCCCTCATGGCCCAGAAGCCAGACAGATGTCTCTGCTTGTGTCTGTCATCCACAGAGCAAGAGCCGTGCACAGCTGGTCCTGGCGGTCCCCGGTGGCCGTGGAGTGTGACCTGTGACTGATCTGAAGAAGGACAAGCTTTGAGTGTGAAACACAGCCCACACTTTAAAAGAATAATAGAAACTATCTCGCTAGTAACTTTGTTGTGGTCACCTATGGAAATTATATTTGGAGTTAAAGAAAATGTAGCTTCCAAATTATCTTTTCCCATTTCACCTTTTTTTTTTTTTTTTTTTTTCTTCACTACTATGGACTGAACCAGAGCCTTCACATTGAGCTACATCTTAGACACTTTTAAAAAAAAATTTAGATGAGGGTCACTCTGAGTCACGGAGTGGCCCATGCTGGGATTGAACCTGCATCCTCTTGCCTCAGCCTCCCAGAATGCCAGGAAGCACCATTGTGCTTGGCTTCCTTTTACATTCTTAATCTACCTGCTATATATATAATATACTATTATTACTATTCTGTATATTTGGTTGACTGAGAGCTTTCCTGAAACACTAAATCATCCCTTGCCTTTTCCTTATTAAAACATCCCCTGTCAAGGCCCCAGCTGCATGTGGCAGAGGCCTCCACACAGCACAGAGGGTGTGCGCAGTGACAAGCCAGCCTCACACACCCCTGCAGAGGGTGTGCGCGGGGTATGTGGCAATCGTGTGGCGTTTTATATAAAGAAGGGCTTGAGCAGCCTCAGATTTTGGTCTTCACAGGGAGCCAGTCCCACTGTGCAAGAACACATTTATTCTTCCCTTTTTGTTTCCTGTATGTTTTATGCAAGTGGCGGCCTACTGTGCTGTGTGCAGCTCCTTCATTTAGGTCTCGGAGGTGTTTGCATATGGGAATCCCTGCTGTGCCTTACTGTTGTTGGTGGCTGCATACTATTCCAAGGACGAGCCTTTTAGGCCATCTGTGCCCCTGCCCCACTCACAGGTCTTCCTGCTCAGATGAGTAGGCTTTATTATTAATCACTTCCTTGATGGCTACCAGGGGAAGGCCCCTTTCCAGTACCCACACTGCTGGCAGAAACCCCCATGCTGAGCCCATGAGGCCGGATCCAGGCCAAAGCTTGAGTGTGGCTGAGTGCGGGATCCAGGGTCTAGGTTAACACAGCCTGCTTCCTTCCTCTCCCCATGTCCAGGTGGAGTCCTTCGAGGGACTGTTGCAGGCGGGCCAGCTTACCCCCCGGGACCAACTCAAGGTACCCATGCGCCGCCTGACTGCCCTGTTCCAAACCTGAGTCCCTGGAGCCTCTTTAGCTACAGGGGACAGATGAGTGCCTGGCTTCAGTCACTCCCTGGAGCACAGACAGCTGTCACTTAGCTTCCTGGGACAGCGACCTACAGATGACAAGGGGACCCACATGAGGCCTCGTGGTGCGAGCCAGGCACGGTGGTGCTTCACACCCGCGGACACACCTCATGTGTCACTGTGATGCCCCATGAGACAGTTACAGCCATTACCCAAGTAGCTATGATGGTGCTGGAGCCCAGAGAAGCAACCCACAGGCCAGACAGTGGGTGGCCGAGCCCAAGTGGCTGAGCCCAGGGCCCAGGCCGCCTGTCTCCCAGCTCCAGGGTCATAAGCTCCACCCCTGCTGATGGACCTGCCTTGTAGCCTCCAGAAAAGGCCTTTTCCTCTTTAGCTGTCCCTTTTTTCCGTTACAAAAGTGGTTACCAAAAGTTTGGAAAATAGGGTCCATTGAGGAGAGGAGACCCTTAGTCCAACCACAATGGGCCTTTCCTTTTTGGAGTTGCTGATACCTATTGCCACATACATGTAGCGTATCCTCTTCCTGCCTTCAGCAAGGGCTCTCAAGCCAGAGTATAAGGGTGAAAGGCAGGGTCGGCACAGATGTGGGCAGCGTCGGGGCCCTGCGGACTCCCCGGAGCCGTTCCCATCCCTCGGCTGTTCTCCCAACTTGAGATCTCTCATCCTCCCTCTGACTGAGCAGACCCAGCCAGCAGGCAGCAGCAGGGGGCCTGCAGCAGCCAAGGCAGGACACTGGTTCCTAAGGAGACACCGGGGTGTATTTCCCAGGCTGCGTGGTGGACAATGTCACACACATTTCTCAGCTACAGACATATGTGTCGTGTGGCATCATGCAAGTGGATGATCAGAATCATTCCTTCTAAAATGTTTCAGTGGTGCCTGATAGTTGTGCCTAGTCACGGGGCAGTGTGATCACTGTTACATGTGCCCCCAGATGTAATGATCGGAGTGGGGTGAGCCTAGCTCCCTACACATGTATCATTTTTATGGGAGCCTAATCCCGCCTCTCTTCCAGCTCCTTGTAAAATACAGTAAGTTACTGCAGACCGTTTCTCCCCTGGGCTGGAGACCCCTGGGATTTGCTCTCTATAGCTTGAACCCACGCTCTGCCTCCTTCCCTTCCCTGTCACACACTCTGGAAGTCATTTTGTTCTCTTCTATGAGACTTTTTTTTAAACCTCCCACCCATAGGTGAGAGCACGTGAGATTTATCCTTTTTAGCCTGCCTTCTTTCACTTCATGTAATGTCCTCCAGATCCAGCTCATGCCACAATGACCAAAAAAAAACCAAAAAACAGTTACCCGTGCTCTTCTTCTCTGCCTTCTTTCCTCCATATCCGGGAGGCTGAGAGCTGTCCGAGGACCAAAAGTGGCTGGGAACTAGATTCTGGGATGCCCTCAGCCTTGGTCTGCCTCCAGAGTTGAGTGGAGAGGGGGTCGGGTGAGAAGCTGAGGAATCTGAGCCCGCCTCCTGTGGTTTAGCTGCAGATTAACTGTGATTGCGTTTCCTGGGAGTCTAGCATGACTGTTAGGACCTTGAGCGCTAGAGCCACAGGACCTGAGTTCAAAACTTGCCTGCACAACTTGCCCAGTTACTGAGAGGGTTTCCCTGGCCTGCAAGAAGCAATGGGAGAGAAGCACATGGGGGAGCATGTGGAAGCCTGGGCCTGAGCTGCTTCCCGTTCCACTGAAGATCATAATGTGCCCTCTGGTTAGGACTGAGCTGCAGTTGAAGAGTGCAGAGGGCTTTAGCGCAGGCCTCTGGGGCCAGCGTTAGCCACCCCTGTGGATACTGTGCTGTGGCAGCATTGTCTGTCTCTAGTCTCTAAGGACTTGGGAAGAGACTGCCATGGTTGATATTTGCAAACCCACAGCTTTGCAAATCATGGATGAAGAACCAGGGTCTCTTGGGCACTTCATCATAGGGACATGTGAAACCACTGCCGTGGTGCATTTGGGCCCCTAGGTCTGCTCGGGAAGGGCTGGTGCCTTTGCTGTGTAGTTCCAGTGGTAGGGAGCCCACCCGAGGCAAGCTGCATTCAACACCATCCATGGGGGGCCCAGTGAGTCCCACACGTCACATGCGGTCTGTCCACAGTGCCCGCTGGACACTCGGCATTCCTGGCCTGTCTATTCCAGGGCTTCCTGCGTCTGAGGGCTGCCCACGCAGCCCTGGAAGAGGAGTACTTGACAGCCTGCAGGGAGCCACCCTCGGACTCCCAGGACTCCCAGGACTCCCAGGCAGCAAAATCCCGGAGATTCGATCCTGGCAGGTGTGTGCTGGGGAGGCAGGTCCAGGGGGACAGACGAGATAGGCCCTGGGTGTCTGGAGTCACCAAGAGCAAAGTGCTTCCTCCTAATTTGTACCTAAGGGGAACAGAGAGAAAGCACTGCCAGTTAGCAACACACCCAAGGAGTGAAACACTTGGAAGTTCAGTGTCTCCCTCTTCCCTGCAATGACAAGGTGCCAGGTAGACAAAGGGGAAACTGAGGCAGGGGGTCTGGATTTACTCAAGGTCTCAGCCTGGGGTGCTAGAGGTGGTCAGGGCTGAGGTTCCTAAGTCCCAGTGGAGCTTTCCCTCATCTTGTTCAAGTTCTTGCCATCATCAAAGGATGACTTTACCAGGACGCCCAGGGTACTCCCAGGATTGCTGCTCTGAGGCATGGTCTCCTGGGTCTGCCCAGGGTTGCTGTAGCACCAAGCCCTAGGTTCTGATGTTCCCTTGTTCCAGGGAGCTGGAGGCAGAGATTTATCACCTGGGAATCCGCCTGGAAGAACTTCAGGACCATGTGGCCCAGATGCAGCAGGAACCTGAGCCATCGGGGGAAGATGTGGCCCTGGACAGTGCCCCGGCCACACCCTGGCCCCACCTGCAGGCACCCCTGCCTGCTTCTTCCAGACAGGCATCCGTGTCTGCACCAGCCACCCGTACAACACACCCGGAGGTACCTCTGTCCATAACATTGGGCTGCTACTGCTTGGCCAAGCCCCATGACATGTGGTGGGAATTCAGTGGGCTGTGGAGAGGCAGGGGAGGGGATCTCCTCTATCTTGGAGCTTTCTGATTGAATTAACTACATAGTTATATAATTATCATTTTGACTTACACTGTAGATTTATAGAAGCAGACCAATCGGAGTGGGGCAGGGGAGGCCAAAGCAATTGTCCCTGAGAAACTGAGGCTTCAATGGGCCCTGGGAGTAGGTAGGGACTCCTAGTGCAGCAGAGGAAAAGCATCCGGCGAGGAAGCCACCGCAGCCCTGCAAAGGCCCTGTGGCCCGTGGATGGCAGGGGAGGGGGCTGCTGGTCTGAGATGCAACTGCAGAGGCTGGCAGGGGCCTCGTGATGTGGGACTCTGAGTGGCATTGAGGGCTTGGTCTTATAACATGGGAGTGGACCAGCCCGAGGCAAGGGAGGTGGCAGAGCAGAGGGGGCGCAGTCCAGAAGGTACATGTGAGCAGGTCTGGGGGGTCGGGGAGAAGGACGGGCCCTGGCTGAGCCCAGGCTGGCACGTGAAGTGCTGGGGAGCCCGGGCTGTGCCCTCAGGGTGGAGACACTGGCGGGGGGCAGTGTGCGGACGGGGCTTGGCGCAGTCTCTCCCGCCACGATCATGGTGGCTCTCTCAGGCGCCTCCCTGCTGCAGTGATGTCCTCACACTGGGACAACAGGGAGGACTCGGTGCCTCCACGCTTCTTGCTCTGCCACATGTAGCAGGAAGTCTGGGTTTGAACTTGCCCCGGCTTCTGCGTGGCGAGTCACTGAGCCCCAGCTACCTGACTGTAAGGTGGCCTGGACGTACAGGTGGCACTGCTGAGAAGGTGTGTCTGCCTGGGGCCTGCACACACAGTAGACGCTCAATTCCAGGCAGCCGGCACCGCAGATCACGCGGCCGGGTCTCTGCGATTTGCACACCCAGAAGGCAGGGCTGGCTGCCAAGGCAGGCTTAGATCTTGTGCAGCCCGCATCGTGAGCAAGTGCTGGTGGGTGCCAGGAAGCCGTGCTTATGCTCTGCCCCGTCTCTAGGCCCAGCCCGCCGCTGGCCCCTGCTCCCCACATGTGGACAGAGAGGGGAGCCCTGGCAGCAGCACGACACAGCTCAGCCCCAGAGACCTCCCTGCCCCGCTTCAGCACGAGGAGCAGCGACTAGAGCAGGACTTCCATGGCCTCCTTGAGCGGTGAGCTCCCACTGTAGGGGAGGCCCCCCCGGCCTGCTCACAGGGCCTCCTAGGCTCAGCTGTTGACCTGAGCAGAGGTCACAGCCTCTGTTCTGTTTGCAGGTACCTCAGTGTGAAGTCCCTCCCAGAAGCCCTGCAGGTAGAAGAGGAGAAGACACCACAGGCTGAGGAAGAAGGAGAGCAGGAGGAGGAGGAGGACGAGGAGGATCACCATGCCCTGAGAGATGCTGGGCCAGCTTCAACGTCAAGCAAAGCAGAAGCTACCAGGGTTCCCTCATGGCGGCACCCAGCACAGGCTGAGCGAAGTCCTAGGGCCCCTCCCCAGTAAGGCACTAAGTCCCACGTGACCCCCACTACCCTGCAGCCACAGGGATGACAGTTGTCACAGGGAGCTAAGCTGCTCTACCCCTTGTATATATGGCCAGCCTGGCCATCTCTGGCAAGCCACAGGCCAGCAAGAGCACTTGAAGTGCCCCTGGGTGTCTTGGGACAGGGTTGGAGCAGCACAGAGGCCACACAGAATAGATCATTCTTTTTCTTCTCTGACCTCCTAAGGCACCTGCCAGCCTCTGAGAAGGGCTCTGCCCTTGCTGCTGCCACGACAGTGCTGCCCTTCGGGGTGCCCCGTGCCACTCACCTGTGCTCTGCCAGGACTCTTGCTTTCCTTTGAGAGCTGTGGCTCTTCCCTGTGTTTCTCTGCACCTGGAAATCCCGGCTGCCACCAGGGGAAAGCCACAGCTGATGCTATTATGCTGTAATGCCTCACTTGATCTGTTTTGAGGGACAGAAAGAGAGTCAGAGGCAGACAGACAGAGACAGAAACACAGCTGAAGGCTGGCCCATGAACAGGCCCAGAGCCTGGAACGGTGGCAGGATCTATCCAGAATATGCTACGTCCTCTTGCTTTTCTCGTATTGTTTTCAAAGTTCGTTTCTATTCGTAACATGAAATGCCAGCCCTCCATGGGTAGATGCGGCAGTCTTTTCGCTCCACTGGGAACCCTTGGAGACAGCGGAAGCAGGAAGATGCCGTGCAAATGCCCAGTCTGGCAGCACTCCGCCACTTCCTGTTGGCATGGTACTTTTCTCTGGCACATTGCTGGAAAGTATCGTGCTAACTTCTTTATTTTAAAGTAAAAAAAAAAAAAAAAAATGAAATCCAGAGAGGGGAAGTGCCTCGCTTGGGGTCACACGATGGAAAGGAAGTAGAATCAGGATGGACACCTACAGTCTGGCCCCAAGTCTTGTCACAGGACAGGCTGAGCCCCAGGCTCGTCCCAGCTCTCAGGGATGGTGTGTCTCTCCCTCCTTCAGGGAGAACGTGGAACAGATGGTCTCCAGGATGCTGCAAGGCCCGCAGACGTCCCAGGCAAGACACAGGCGCCTGTCAGGCATGGGTAGATCTGAAGCAGCCCCTCTGGGGCCTGATGCGCCCCTCAACTCAGGGGGTACCAAGGCCACAGCCTCTCACCAGAGCAGCCTGAGCAGCCTGGAAGGGAGTGGGCTCTCGGAGCACCTCGCACAGAAGACTCTGCATCAGGTCGGTGCTCCTGGGCCGGGCTCAGACCCTCCTTGTGGCCTTGTGCTGGGCTGCTGAACTCTCTGACCCTGGGCTCTGGCACCTGCCAGCCTCTGAGAAGGGCTCTGCCCTTGCTGCTGCCATGACAGTGCTGCCCTTCAGGGTGTCCCATGCCACTCACCTGTGCTCTGCCAGGACTCTTGCTTTCCTTTGAGAGCTGTGACTCTTCCCTGTGTTTCTCTGCACCTGGAAATCCCAGCTGCCACCAAGCAGCCGTCGCTCATGCCATGGCAGGGGACACTACTAAAATGTAACTTAGACTCCTAGGAAAATGCATATATGTGCACATATACACACAACACTGTGTATGTGACCAGTGTGTGTGGTCCTGACCAGCCATGGGTAGGACCCCTACGTGGGACACTTGCCTGGGAGGACAGGGACAGGACCTGTGTCACCAGCTGAGCTCTGTGCATCTTGCTTAGGGCCCAGGGGGCTGGTTGTGCATGTTTAGCGGGTTTTGTTTCCAGTGCATTGGTCTGATCATTTCTGAGAGCAGAGATCACAGCATTCAGGGTTTTCCGGAGAGCACTGGAGTAAAACTCTCTTCTCCTTCCTCCACCCCTCAGGGGTGGAAGGACTGCTCCCAGGGCTCAGACTCCACCGACTTCCAGACTTGCTTGGGGTCTTCTTTGAATGTGGATCCCTGTGTCAGTTGATGCTGGCCTTGGTCCTGCAGGGCTGGGGACCCTCGCTGGTTTTCTTTCTTTCTTTCTCCTGGAGGATCTGGCAGTCTCTGGAATGTGAGGCAAGGCCAGGATTTGGGAGGGAGAAGGACTTAACCAGGTGGCCTGGGCACATTCCTCGGACTTACAGGGACGCGCTGCCTCTTTCAGGAGCCCTGGATGGCCTCCCCCGAGACAGACAGTGGTTTCGTGGGCTCGGAGACCAGCCGAGTGTCACCCCTCACCCAGACCCCCGATCACCGACTCTCCCACCTCAGGTATCCCGGACTCCACTACTCTCCCTTCGGTGCCATAGCTGGGATAGCTTGAGAATCAAAGTGCCTGTGATGGCCCAGGTGGGGCAGAGGAATGAGGGTCAGTGGCCTGGGCCTTTACATGACCTCCTTTTACCCCAACCAGGCTTTGCTTCCCCCATGTTTCATACAGAGCGCAACAGAGCTGGAAGAGGGGAGGTGAATAGCAGTCACTTATCCTGTGAGCAGCAGCCTGGGAGCTCCCAGGACAGGCGCAGTAGCAAAGGGATGAGCTGATGGGGAACCAGTGACAGCTCCAGGGGTGGAGTTATGGACAGAGGCACTCAAGGCTGCTCCGTGGGGACCAGACTGGGGCCTGGGGGGGGGTAGGCGGGGCTGTGGGGTGATAGACTGTGGACTAGTGGCCACCAAAAGGGATGCAGGGCCCTGGAGAGCCCCACCTGGCAACCTCAGTGTACTCAAAGAAAGAATAAGGAGCTCTTTGTTTTCTAAAAAGTAAATGGAGCTCTCTTACTTCCTGTGTATGAGCTCTCCGGCTGGCTGCTGCAGTGTGTGAAGGACAGGGGTGCAGCACAGGGCTGTCCTCAGAAGCAGCTTCCTGCCTGGGAAGCTGGCCCCGGCTGCCATGACCCAAGGCCTCTGTGAGTGATGCCACGTCTCTCCCTCCCTTGTTCCCCAGCACTCCGGGAGCATTAGCCCAGTGTGTCCCCGCATCTGTGCCCCACAGTGGAGACTCCCGCTCTAGGGCCAGGGGTCCTCCTGTCCCCCGGAGACTGGCTGGGCCCAGCACTCCCAGGCACCGAGCCCCACGGCACCTCCCCAGCACAAGCAGTCACCCCCAGCAAGGGAGACCTGCCTCTCACCGGGAGCAGGTTTCGGCAGTGACAGCAGGTGAGTGGGGTGGGGGCCTCTGGACCGTCTGGGACCTGGATCACCCAGCTGGACTGCAGGGATGGGACAATGTATAAGCAGGAAACCTGGCATTACTCTTAGGATTCAAAATACTATCTAGGCTGATGCAGGAAAGTCTGAGACTGCAGATAGGGTGGACTAAAGGTAAGAAAAGGAAACAAAAGCCTCTGAAGGGTTTTCCACATTAGCCTTGTGCTTGCTTGCATATGCATGAAACAGAAGTAGCCCCGTTACCACTGCATTCTGCATGTGTGTTTCGCAGCCTCCTCCTTTTAATTAGACATTGTATGGTGAATATACTCTATCTCCATACAACTGATTGGCAGTTCAGTTTTTTACCCTTAGTATAGGAACTTTTCCCTAAAATAAAACAAAAATGCAAAAGAGCACAAATTGGTGAATTTTCGGAGTGAACCCAGACCAAGACTTACCAAGAGCAAGTCTCTGCTCCCTCAAATCAAATACTTCAGATGAGCTTTGCTTCCTTTTTAAGATCCAACATTTAAAAGGACTCTTCATTGAACTGTGAGAAAACTGTAGGTCATCATGCAGCTGTAAGAGGCACTGAATACACGAGGGCAGAGGGCACACCGTCCGGGTTCCCCCAGCGATGTCTGTGAGGGTACAGGGCAGTGTCACAGCCAGCGGCTGACATCCGGGTTGCAGACCGCTCCTGAACACGGGGCTGTCAGTTCCTCTGTCCTGGCCACACCCTCCCCCTGCCAGCAACTGCTCACCCCTCTCCTGGGTGATGGGCTCTCCTGCATGCGGCGTGGTTTGGCCAAGGTTCACTCGGGTCCTTCTAGGTCTTGGGAGTTTGTCCCTTACAGAAGTGCTCAGAGCACCCCACGCTCTGTGGTTGCTATGCCTGGGCCTGTGGATGGGGTGTCCCTGAGGCAGCCCAGAGCCCCTCCACACTTGCAGCAGGAACTGGAACTTCTGCTTTTGAGGTCATTGGCCTGGTCAGGACCTGCACATGGGACCCCAGCTGAGTGCCAGCTCCTCATCCCTCAGCCACCATCCTGCTGCCCCATTCTCTTCTCGAAGCCTTGAGGATCCTTCCTTGCCTCCCTCCCTCCTCTCCTTCCTTTTTTCCTATGTATTTTGTACAGGGCCTCACTACACAGCTCATAGAGATCTTCCTGTCTCAGAGCTGGAATTACAAGCGCACCACCATGCCTGCTCTTATGGTCCTTTCTGCTTGGACTCATGTTGGTCTCTCTGCCTCACTAGGAGTCCCTGGCTCAGAGCTCCAGGGCCGAAAGTGGATTCCTGAACAACCCTCCGGGAGAACAACCAACACTGAGCCCACGCAGGTCCCTGGGGCTGCCTCACCACCCCACAGACCAGCAGAGACCAGCCTTGACCTCCTCCTTACCAGAACAGAGCGAGAGTAAGTTGCACAATTCAGACTCACACAGCGGAGCAGAAGGGCCTGGGGAAAGGGAGTCAGCCCAGCCCGGCTCACGTGTGAAGGGACCCAGGTGACCTATCTCCCAAACTGAGGCTGTTGGTAAGGGACCTCACTGATCTAGACTTGGAAGACACTTCACCAGCCAGCAGGAAATGGCCTAGAGGTGCCGAGATTGCCCCATCTCCAACATTCCCTGCTGCTGAGGATGTTTTCTGAAGCTAGTTCATTGTTTCTATCAACTAAAAGTGTGTGCGTGCGTGCGTGTGTGTGTGTGTGTGTGTGTTTCCTGTTTCATGCCTCCTCTTCCTTCTTCCTTTTCCCCTCCCCTGCTCTTATTCTCCAGTTGCACAGGAGTGGGGAGGCAGTTCTCAGCCCCTGCCCCCTCAGGATGGGCTGGCTGTCAGCTCCCTGGAGAGGCTGCTTGTGGGATCTGGAGGCCATTTGGCCTTTGTGGTCACATTGCCATGTGTGCAGTCATGGCCAGCAGTAGGTGTTCTGTGGACTGACCGAGTGGACTGTGTCTACCCTGCAGCCTCCTTAGCATCAGTGAGGCTGTGTATGCCTGCATATGTCAGACCTTGGAAACATAATGGGACCAGCCACAGAGACGCCCGCTGTGGGAGTGCAGGGCTAGAGACTGCAGGGAGGAGCAAGTAGTACTTCAGCAGAGAGCGAAGGACAGAGATAGAAGAGAGCCTGGGAGGGAACAGTGTACGCAGAGCGTTGGGGGTGAGAGCCTGTGTGAGGTGATGGGTGTTGAGCAGAGATGCAGGGAAGCAGCCAGGGGAGACCTTACACAGCCCCCTGTTACACCGAGGGGCTCACTGTAGCCCCCTGTTACAGTGTGCAGCTGGGAACAGCAGCTTGCCCTGAGAAGCGCTTCCTAGAGGCTGTGTGGGTGCACATTTTCCTCCCAAGTGTGGCAAGAGGTTGTAGTGCGTTGGTTTTGTGTTTTAGAAAGGACTCTGTAGCCTCCCCAGCAGGAGCACAGAGTTGGGGCGGTGCCGAGGAGGGGCCAAGGGATAGTGGGACAAGGAGCGACACTGGCCCTCCAGAAGTTGGCTGACCCAAGAGGTGTTCAGGGAAGAGAAGAATCTAGAAGGACTCCAGCTCCTGGCCAGATGGTCAGCTGGTTTCTCATGCCTTGGGGAGTTGAGGAGCAAGCTTGCAGGGAAAGACAAGTGTCCATGTGAGCTGGGACTCAGGTGCTAAAGAGTTAAAGTTGGGAACACTGGGAAACAGATCAGAGAGGGGCATGATCCCCCTTGCTAACCCCACTGGGTAGCCCAAGTCCCAGGGCAGCTGTTAGAGCCCTGGTACTCAGGGGTTAATGAGTGTCCAGAGTCCTCGCTGTACTGTGGCCACCACCATCAGAGCCCATGTCCCTTGCAAGCCCCAACAAGCACCACCCTGAGGGTTGCCAGGGAAACCAACTCCCTCTGTACACATGCCATGCTGCAGGGCCAGGGCCAGGGCTCCGTGCCTGCTGTGCATGCATGGGACAGCCCATGTATGCTGGAGGTGGCACCAGGCAAGAGCTGACCCTGAGGGAGCCCCCAGAAGCCACTGTGGAGTCGATTCAGAGCCCACAGTGGACCAGAGGATGGGTGGGCTGTGTGGGGGCAGCTTGTGTGCAGGATGTCTGGGTGGCATTGTCCCCATGGGGCTCACAGGACCTACAGGATGACTTCAGTGATGCAGGGACTGAGTCAGGATTGCTCCCCAACCTCCTGAACAAGGGGCTGGGCTAAGTGGGGGGGGTCTCACAGGGTTACCAAAGCAGCGAAGCGTCCCTGCCTTTGCTCCGCCTGTACCCTCTACCCTGCTCCCTCTTACACCTGGCTCCAGCTCAGTAATGCTTCCAGGACCTGTGAGGTACAAGAGTCTGGGGACAGGAGGTAGGAAAGCCTGGCCCCTGCCTGCTGGTGGTTCAGGGTAGGGGAGATGGAGAGCTGAAGAGTAGGAAAGGTTTTGAGGGAGGCCAGGAAGTGGGTGAGGAGCTAAGAAAAGCAGGGAGGGGGCTAGGCCCAGCCACTTCATTAGGGTTTCCTGGGAAAAAGGCAGAGCGAGGGAAGGTGGCCCAGGGCCGGGGCAGTCGGGCTGGAGAGTTTCCAGTGTACCATTAGCAGCCAGCACACCCTCATCTGCATCTTGGAAATTTTCACAGTGTTTCCCGCATGTTGGGAGGGCCATCTCTGAATGAAGGTTCTGGGGTGCTCACGGGGTGCACACAGACTAAACTCAGGAGTTGACACTTTGTGTGGACAAGCAGCAAAGTTCCAGAACCATTGCTTGGCAGAGGTTGCGCCTGAGCCTGCTGCGGGGTGGCGAAGGCCTCTGCCTCTGGGAAACACTTGGGCCTCTGTGGCTCTGCTCCTTGTGCATCTGCTCTGTGCTTCTGTTCCATCCCCTACCCCAGCCAGGCCATCCGTGAGCTGCAAGCAGAGGTGTCCCGGCTCCGTCTGCGGCTAGAGGACAGCCTGCAACAGCCTCCCAAGAGCGGCGTGGTGCACCCAGGATCTGCTGTTGACCATCCTGCCCGGACCCGGGACCAACCTGCCAGCTCTTCAGCCACCTGGGGCTCCCGTGGTAGCAGGTGGGTGACCTCTATGCTATGGAGGCAGCTGCAAAGGCAGACTGTGTGGCCCCTGTCTTCCTGCAACCACTGGGTTCAACCACTGCCACTGCCCTGTTCCACATTCACTCCATCATTTATTCACTCTGTCGTTTTTCTACTATGTAGTATTTGATGCATAAAAGAGCATCTAAAGTCATGTGTTAGTAATAAAGCACTAGATAAAGAATATTCCAGAATCCTCCCAACCCCAAACTAAGGAGCAAGACCTTCTGCAGGTTGGTAAGAGGACTTTGAAAGTCTGGGTGGGGGGAGAAAGGGGGCCAGGGACATGGCTCAGTAGAATAAGTACTTCCCTGGCAAGCGCAAGGGCCTGAATTCAACCCCAGTTCTGTAAAAAGAAAAAAAAAAGAAAGTCAGATCACTTCTGAGTGTTTCAGAGGAGGGCCCTGAGTTAAGGGTTTTATAAATATTACCCCATTAATCCTCCTAGTCCACCTCTGTAGTCATTGCTTTCCTCAGTCCCATTTGACAGATGAGGAATCTGAGGGTCAGAGAGGCCCCCAGCCATTACCCATGCGAGTGACTCATGTCTGCTTTGACCTCTAATGTTCTTTCTCCTGCTGTGTCACAAGCATTTCTCTGGGTTGGCCTTCTCATGGCTCCAACGAAGCCCGCATGGGCCCTCACCCATGATACTGTCTCTCTTCCCTGTTGCTAGTAAATCCACAGAGAGGTTGTCCAGGGAGCCTGAAGGTACAGAGCAGGCTTGGTCTGCAGGCAGACGACGCGCCCGGTCCTCCTCTGTGCCTCGCGAGGTGCCCCAACTGTGCCTGGGTAAGTAACTGCTCGCTGGAGCCGATTTCAGGAGGCCGTGAAAGAGCACGCGTGCTCCGTGGCTGGGAGCCCAGGGGCAGCATGCAGATCAGAGGCCACTGGTGGCACGCTGTGAGCCTCTGGTGTACTCTGAGATGTGACCCTGAATGAGAACCCTGAGCCCCAAAGAGCGCCAGACCCGTCAGACAGGGCGTGGCCCCAGAGTCCCTGCGGGTTGGCCCCAGGTGTGCTCACTGTCCTGGGTCGGGCTGTCTCCCTGCTGAATGATTAGAGATTACTAACTGGAGGTGTGGGCTGTATTCCCAGGAAGCGAACCCCCAAGAAGACGGCAGATGTTGTCCCAGAGCCTGAACCTGCCGTGGCTCGTGCCCCGAGCTGTGTGCCCCCTGCTTCACCACTCTGCAGCCCCCCTCTCTCTCCACCCTAGGTTCGGAATCTGAGCCTGCCTCCCCACAGCTGCCTTCTGGGAAGATCAGGACCTCCCAGGACAGTCCCCACTCAGCTCTTGCCAGCACAAGAGGAACAAGTGGTGCCAGACACCCAGACAGGGTCTCTTTCCAGGGCCAGCACACAGGTGGGCCAGGAGTGTGGCTGGCACGGGCCATGCAGACCCGGCGTTTGTGATGGGAGGAATGTCAGGTGCGGCTCTGTGACCTGGGCACGTGTGCTGTGCATTCCCCAACTAGGCTCTGGGAAAACCTGGCGCATTTGCTCAGCCAGGCAGGCCCAAGATCTGCCAGACCTGGATGAACACTGAATATTGCATTCCTGGCACCTGGCTTACCTCAGCTTGCAGTGCCCAGCAGCTAACACTTTTTGTGACCTGGAGCCTGACTTCCTATATTGGGAAGCGCTCAGCAGCTGCTCCTAGGCCTGGAGGCTACAGAGAGCTCGCAGTAGACAGTCTGTCCCAGTGTACATATGCAGGCATGTGCGTATGTGCACAGGCATGGTGTGGGTGTGTTCACGCGCACTCCTGAGACAGACAGGGAGCGACTACCAAGGGAGGAGGAAGAACGTGATGTGACGCCAAGATCCTCCCTAGTCTTAGTAGGGGGCTGACGCGGATGTCTCTTGTTTCTCCCCCCAGGTCAGGATTACCATGTCGCCGCCCCTCCAGCCATCCTGCGAGGTAGCAGCTCAGCCTCCTGTGCCCATTGCCAGCCTGTTAGGACCCAGGACACAGGTAAGGGAGGGATGCAGTGACTGTGCCTGCAGCGCTCTCTAGGGGGCTCAGCAGCTGGGCCTGCCCTGCCTAGGGGTCAGAGGCATGAAGGAGGAAGAGGGGCTATGCATCACCAGCCCTGTCCTGCACCACCTCCTACTCTAGGGGCTGTACCTGGATCCACTCTCCATCATTTCAGGACTTCCTGAGCTCTTGACGGGTGGGTGGATGGGCAGGCAGCAGGGCAGCTGCAAAGTGACCGTGCCTCTCCCCTCCTCAACTCCTGTGCTTCCCCCAGGACCCAACGGTTACAGGTGGTGGGAGAGCCATGGCCTGGGAACCCAGGGCCTGCATTTTGCTTGCACTTCTGCCTCAGACTTGCTGTGTGATTGTAGGTCAGTTCTTGACTACTCTGAGCCTCAAGTTCCACATCCATTGGCCAGGGATGCAGTTCAGTGGCATAAGAGGGTGCCTGACAGGCACAAGGTCCTGAGTTCAATTTCTGGTACCAAAAAAAAAAAAAAAAAAAGAGTTCCACATCCAAAATGAGAAGGGTAAAGGAATCTCTGAGGCCTTTTCAAACAATGATGATGAGAGCAAAGGAGCTACAATTTGTGAGGCTCCTGCTGTAGACAGAAGATCATGCTAAGGGTTTTATCTCTACTGAAGCTCACATTTTGTGAAGTGTTACTCATATGTCCACTTTATAACTGGGGCTTGGAGAGATTAAGTACAAGTAGAAGAGGCAGGGTTTGGATCCCAGTATTTATTCTGCAGAGTCCTGGTGCTTTGCTATCATATCTGTGTACATTCATTCATCTTTACACATGGTTCCTTGTGGGCCCAAATTTACCTTTTTAATATTGTCATGTTCCACCTTTTGCTCTGATTCTCACTAAAAATATGGCTAAAAGAAGGCAACAATACCCATGCCAAGGCTAAACGTTAAGCTGTCTTGACATTTCCACCACCAGATTAATTAATTGATTAATTGATTAATTAATTAGTTACTACTACCCTTAATCTTAGTCTCCTGCAAATTCTCAGGATATTGGCAAAATGCAGACCGCTCTTCTGCCACAGCACACAGGGCCTCTGTTCCTACCGCCAGTCCGGTCTTAGAGCTTGATGCCCCTGGCCGTTAGCATTCTGGTCTTCTGCGCTCTGAGTACTCTCCTAGCAAGTGCTGTTTGAGGCATCCAGGACTCTTCTAACCTCTCCAAATGTTTTCAGACTCTTCCCACAAACCAGTTCTTTGAACCGCAAGATGGGGCACCGTGACTGCAATGGTCCCTTTCTCCTGGCAGATTTTCAGTACTAGTAAGCCTTTCCATTGCTGTGACACAGTATTTGTGACTCACAATTTAAAGGAAGAAAGGTTTAACTTCCTCACTGTTTGGGGGGATTTGATCCACGGGCCGCTGGATCCACAGCAGAAGCATCATGGTGGAGTGCCGAGAGGAGAAAAGCTGCTCACTGTCCGGTAGCCAGGAAGCCAAGAGGGAAAGGAGGAGCCAGGGCCGCAGCCGTGCCCCTCCTCTGCAAGCTCAGCGCAGGGCTGCGCCCCCTCCAACCCAGCCCCACCTCCTACCAGTACATTCAGCAATAAACTCAACACCAAGTGAACTCACCAATGAGCAGAGCATCCCCATGATCCAGTCACCTCCCAGCACCCCAATTCTGAGCCTGTGAGTCCCTCGGAGGATGTTCTAGAGCCTCAGTTTCTCCACCTTAGGACAGGCAGTGAGCAGAGCAGCCAGCCCAGAGACCAGCAGGATTTGATAACATAGTGCACAAAGGCACTCTGTAGAGGGCCAAATCCTTCAGTGCCATCTTTCGCCACTGTGGCTGGCATCAGTATTGTCCTCAGGGTGGAAGAAGGCGACTGCCCCCTCTGCCGAGGCTCCCAAGGAAATCTCAGGGCTGTGAGGGTCTCGAGGGGCTGTTGGGACTCAGGCCTGATGTCACAGACAGAATCCTCTTTTCATGTCTTTTCCAGGAGCTGCTGCCAAAGATCCTCTGCACCTGTCGACCCCTGACCCCCTGCGGTGTCCCCTGTGTGGCCAAGTAGGGTCCCCTCCAGAAGGAGATAGCCCAAGCTCAGCCACCTCTGGTAGGGACTGGGGCTTGGAGCCTGCTTTCAACCAGATCCCAGCTTGGGGGCCTGGGTAGTCCAGTTGGGATGTGACAGATGGGTAGAGGGGTTGCCACCCATCGGGGGTGGGGGCTAGCACTCCCCCCATTCTCTGCTGCACTGCCCACGTGGTCACAGTGCATCTGCGGTGTTTCCTTCCTGGCCGGGGCAGACAAGGCAGCCCCACGGAGAGATGTGCCCCCAGCGCCCAGCCGCAGGAAGAGGAACAGGCAGGCAGGCTCCCCAGCACGGCCGCCCCCTGGACTGTGGTACCTGGCAGCTGCATCCCCAACACCAGTTCCTCCGGCCTTTGCCTACATCTCCTCGGTGCCTGTTGTGTCTTATCCTCCAGCCACAGTGTAAGTCTTTTCTTCCAACCACTCAGCCAGTACGATTGAATTGCTATAAACACCAGCATTCCTACCCGTGTCAGACCAGGGCAGGTGTGCTCCATGATGTAGTCTGTGTGAATAACATGCAGCCCAAGTTGGACACTCTTATAGTCACTCAGCAAACCCTGAATACTCTGTGACAGGGAGCCTGCTCTATCCTGAGGAGCCTATACTGTAGGAGATTGCCAAGGGGGCCTACCTTGTTTTTTAGTAGACTTCTTTGTCAGAGCATGTCTGATTTTAGGGAAACTGACCAGGTAATAGAGACATTCCCATGGGCGACACCTGGTCCATACAGTCACTGCTGTTAGTGGCATCTTGCGTCCCTTACCTGTGCCTCCATAGCAAACCTACAGGAATGCATTGCTGGGCTTGTTGAGTGACTGCAAAAGCATTACATGTGTGTTGCACACCACCCACAAAGTCCACAGTTACTTCAGGGTGCGCTGTGTGTGCCTGATGATGTCCTATCAATTCCAGAGGCCCTCCCTGGGCCCCCTACATCTTGTCACTTGCATAGGCTCCTGGTGGCTGTGGCAGTGGCTCAGACTGACCCTGTCTCCCATGACACTAACAGGCTGGGCGCACTGGCCTGGTTTGTCTTCTCCGTCTCAGTTTCCGTTCTGTGTACTGGAGCGTGGTCTCTGCCGAGTGAGGACCAAGCATGGTGCAGATAGGGGTGCAGTGCGGCGACAGTAGGCCTTGCTGGAGAAGCCGGAACTAGGGAGAAGAAATGAATTAAATGTGACCTCACTTCTCCATGGCGGGAAGGAAGACAAGCCTGCGCCATGGAATCAAGACATCTGTCTTCTTGTCCCAATTGTCATCAGCTACTTCTCTGCCTCAGTTTCCCTTGCTGTAAGACAAAGGTTTGGGGCTGATGCCTCCAATGGCAGAGCTGCGGGAAGCCTGGGTCAGAGCCGTGTGAGAGCAGGGGCTCAGGAGCCGAGGCCCAAGGCGTGCACTGCCCTGCCCTGGCCCCCAGGAGGTGCCCTGACCGCTGAGTGCTGTGCGTAGCCAGCCTGGCCTGGTCAAAGGGCACTCCCTGCCCCTCTAGGGTAGACATCCACCCTGAACACCCTGGCTTGACACGTGGTGTGAACGCCACCCCTGTTCCCACTGTTTCCTCCTCTAGGATATAGGTCATGGTGATAACTGATGCACAGAAACGAACAGTCCACAGAAGGTGGCCAGAAGCCACAGCGCCCCTAAGGCTGCTAGAATCTGGGAGCCAGCGCTTCCAGCTTCCCGCTGAGGTCAGAGCAGGCTCAGTGGCGAGGTCTTGTGGTTTAGAAAGCTCAGCGGGTTCGTGCTGCCACCTGCAGGCCAGCCGCTGTATGACCCCTGCAGCAGAGAGTCGAGCCCAGAGGGTGTTTTTTTGTTTTAGCTTCTGCCCTAGGGGAATTTGAGACCAAACTGGGGCTGTTGAGACCAAACTGGTCAGCTAGGGAGAGAGCAAAAGGCAGGAGGGGCCTATGGGACACTCCCGAAAGGTGACGATGTGGACTGCTGCTCACTGGATTCAAGAGGCCAGTTCTTTCAGTCTAGAGCTGTGCATTAGCACAGGCTGCTTACTAATTAGGGTTTGTTCGAGGGGTTGGGAGAGTCGGCTCTGGGTATGAATCCACCGTTGTCCCTTCCAGCTATGACCAGGAACCTTCGTAGCTCACAGTTCCAGAGCACTCACCAGTCTGGCTGCCCAAGGCCAGCCCTTTTCTTCCATGCACTCTTGGGAGGTAGCTGAACAGGGAGGCTTAGAAAGGGACAAGTCTCATAGAGGGGCCCCTGGCTGCCCAGCACAGCACCTGGGCGCGCCTCCTGCTGTTACCAGGCTCACTCTGCTCTTCCCAGCGTCATGTTCCTCTGCCTAATGAGATCATAGTCTCAACTGGGCACGTAGGGAGCAACTGGTATATGGGTACAAAGATGGGGGAACCCCGGGCCCCTTCCACAGTGGCCACTGTGACATCTTTCCGGTACTGGATGAGGGCTCCAGTTGCTGCACATTCTGGCCAACACTTGCTGCTGTCTTTTAAAAATTGTTTCCATCCTGGTAGATGTGAAGTGTGTGAGATCATCCCACGTGGCTTTGATTTGTAGTCCCCTAATGATAGGGGAGCCACTAGGAGCCCATCCTTTCATGGGGCTTGTGGCCATTTGCCTTGTTCAGAGAAATGACTTAGCATTCTCTGTCTCTGTCTCTGTCTATCTCTGTGTGTGTGTGTGTGTGTAAGAGAGAGACTTAGAAAGGGACGAATCTCGTAGATGATACCACCTCACTGGTATCATCTACCATATTCTTGTAGATGAATCTCTTATACACAGAGAGAGAGAGAGGTGGGATGTAGGAAAACGAAATAAATCAGATACATGGGCTTGAATGTCACACAGCTTCTCTCATATGAAAATCCCAACATATAAATAATGAACAAAATAAAGAACAGATAATAAGAACCAGGGGAGAAGGGAGATGGCTCTTTTGCATATGAGAAGGGGACCAAGATACAGAGGGGAGGGAACAGTGAGGACAGGATGAGGACGGAAGGCGAGACATATTACATAACCATGCCCAGCTCCCCATGAGGCATGCCGCTGTTATGTACTGGAAAATATATTAACAAAGAAGAAGGAAGGGCGGGGACCAGGAATAAAGGTAGAGTCCAGTTGACAGTGTGATGCCAAGGTAGAGTCCAGTTGACAGTGTGATGCCAAAGGTGGCCCCTTCCAGCCACACACATGCATGCACGTGCGCACGCATACTCACACACACACGCACACACACTTTATTTACATTGCAGAAGCCACAGCTATCTTGAGTGTGGCCCTGATGAAAGCAGCCGTCACTTTTCAGGGAAATCACCAGCCATGTGGCAGGGCCAGCTGGGGAGGAACACCCTGCCACCCTGGAGGAGTGGGACCGGCTGGTCTCCTGATCTCCTACTTCTCCAGCACCTCATGGTTGGCAAATGGGACCTTCAGATGTTACCTCTCCAGTAAGGGGGCTTTCTTCCACAGCGGTGGGGATCCTGGTCTCGCCTAATCTGGTTTTCTGATTAGAAGCTCCTGCAAGGTAGCAGAGGCCGTGTAGGCTGATTCCATGACAACTGCAGAGCTGACGGGGAACAGTGTTCGGAAGTTGCAATGGAGTGAGGGGCGTGGGCCACCCATCCTGAAGACTGGGTCCAGGCCAGGCACTCACAACTGTCCTCTTCCGCCCTCCCCCAGCTCCTCCCTCTGTGTGCTTCTTATGACCAGTTTACAGGCAAAGAAGCCTAATCCCAGAGAGCAGGGACCAGCACCTGAGCTGGCACTTGGAAGGGGAAGACTCCGAGCTGTGCTCCTGGCTCGGTGCTAATGAGCATGGTTGCTTCCCTCCTAGGTACTATGCACCCCCAGCACCTACCTCAGCCCCCAAGGCCTCCTTGCAACCATCCCGAGGACACCGGCAGCTGGACCTAGATGACCTAGAGAAGCTGCACAAGGCCCTGAGCCGGGCGGTACAGGCTGCCGAGAGCGTGCGCTCCACCAGCCAGCAGATGCGCCGCTCACTGTCCGCCGACCTGCGCCAAGCCCACCACAGCCTGCGGGGCTCCTGCCTCTTCTGACACCCTGGCAGAGGGGATGTGGGACCCAGGCCAGAAGCTGGCTGGGGATGCTGACACCTGGCCCACAGCCGCCTCCCAGGAGGGACACCCACCTACTGAATCTAGCATGCTCTTAGTAGAGGGGCATCAGCCTGTCGCCAAGAAGAGCAGCTTCTCCGGGGCTGAGGCCAGTCCAGGAGGTGCTGAGCCCAGGGCCCTGTCCATCCAGATGCAGGCTCTTGAGGAGCCCTCCCGGCTCTGCCCTGGACCCACCTCACTGTATCATTTACCATATACTCAGATGGACAGAATTTGTGTGCTGGGGAGTTGTCCTGCCTTGACTCCTCCGTACAAGGTCAGAGAAGCTGGAAGGCAGGGGCTCCAGACTGAACCTGTCCTGTGCCTGCCTCGATGAGCCACTCTGGGGCGCATGTATCTGGGAAGAGCCTGGCCAGACACCTTGCTCCTGGTGGCTGGTGGGCTGACGGACATTTAGGGACAAGTGAGACATCTCAGGGTGTGGTGCTGAAGGGTGATCTGTGCCTAGCTCCTCCATGGTTGCAAGGGGGTCTGCTGGGACGGAGCCACCCGGAGACAGGCCACGAAGCCCACTCAGTACCTCATCTCTAGACCTGGGCCCTTCCCGGGTCTCAGTGGCATTGGACTGGTGACGAGTGACCCGGAAGGCCCCACTTCTTGCTCCCCCACCCCTAGGCAGCATAGACTTCTACATCTCTGCAGTGTGTGTGCATTGCAGACCTGTGTACATTCGAGGCCTTTAAAATCTATTTTGGTTACGAGACCAAAGGAAGAATGATCTTAAAGAAAACAACAGTCCCAAAGCTGCCTATGTGTGTGTTGTGCGTGGTAGCCTGGGGTTTCTGTTGGCAGGCTGGGGAGGTGGTTGTCATGTGCCCAACCAAGCCTTCCCCACAGGCCTGCTGCTCTGCTGGCCTCAGTTTCCCTGGCTTACCCTCCTCTGGAGAGGTCTGGGTGAGTCTTTTGTGCTGAGGCCAGAGAAGTTCGACACTCAGTTTACCAAGGAGAGGAGAGAGCAGCGAACCCAGTTCCATGCAGGAGAGACCGAGACACCCACCCCACTCCCCCTGTGTTGGATCCCAGCTCTGTTTCGACCCCTAACCACAGGATAAGGGTGCATGGTTCCAGCCCTAGGGCACCAAGCACATTTCCAAGAGAGGGCTCAGTTGCTTTCTGGAGCTGCCTTTGTCATTGTCCCCTCAGTCACTCAAGTTGGCACCTTCAGGACAGCTGCACAGAGCCCATGATGGGCTAGGGCCAAATCCCATACCCCACATGCCCTGCCCTGCTACTCCCCAGCCAGGCCAGGCCAGGAAGCAGCATTTTCCAGGACTGCCTCAAGGCCCCCACCACGGCCGTCCTTCCTCTGCCGTGGGGCTCTCAACCCATCAGTCAAGGTGGCCGCTGGAGGGTGTGCAGTGAGGGTCCTGCTCAGCCCTGCTCCTACTCGGGATCCTGCTTCAGCTTCCCCAGATGTGTCTGCTCGGGGTGTGGCCTGAAGCAAGAGCACTGGGCTGTCTCCAGTCCCTTCCGGGTGGCTCAGAGCCCCTTCCCAGGCTCTGTCCCCGGTGGGCCTGTTCCTACCCTGTGGTGCTCCAGCCTGGGCGCCTGCACATCCAGCCTGCACCCCACACAGGAAAAAATAGTGAAGGAGTGGAGGAACAACGGGCCAGCTGAGTGTCCCCAGTGAGATCTTTATTCACAGACTTCTCCAAAGACAGAGGAGACAAGGCAGAGGCCCAGGGACAGGTTGTGTAGAGGGCCAGACAGCCCCAAGGTGCTGCCAGGCGCTGTTCTGCTAGGACTCTTGCTCTCCCTTTGCCTTCTCTTGCTGCTTCAGGTCACACTTGTTCTAGGACACAGCAGGAGGAGACAATAGTTGGCACAGGCACATCCTAGCTCTCCATACCTGGCTGGTGCATCTGGGCCCTGCTACCACCCCTCTCTGGACCTCAGCTTCTTTTCCCCACAAGGTGCTCAAACCCCAGTCAGAGCTGGCAATGCCTTCCCGGTGCACCTGCTGCATCCTGGGAGAGCACCCAAGGCAGCTGGGCACCCGTCCCAAGGCCCCAGGAGGGCAAGGGCTCTGTGCAGAAGGCCAGGGTGCCAGCCACATTTGTGAGAGCTTCCCCAGGCCAGGGGCCTCTGCCCAGTATGCAAGGGTGAGAATTTCCACTGTAGTAGTGAAAAAGTCCTGGCATGGCTATGGCCCCATGTGTTAGGGCCTTGCAGGGAGGTAGGCTTGGAGAAAAACACTAAGGAGGCCATTCCACAAGCCACTGCCTTGTGTGATGATAAAAATCAAGGTCCTGGATTTGCTGAGGTTTGGGTGGCATCAAAGACTGGATACCTACACCATGAAGGCCAGACAGTAAAACTGTCGCATGACAAGACTAGGCAGGAAGGGGATCACAAGGTGTCCATCCCAGGGGTTCTACTCAGAACCCCACCTGTCCAGCTGCCCCCTGGCTCTTCAGGGAATCCTCCCTCTTTGGTCCTCCCCTCCCACTCCAATCTCTGAGGATCTCTGATGATTGTGCGAAAAAGCCTGTCCTGATGGCTTCCACCTGCCTTGCTGTACTGTGAAAGTGGCAGCTGTCCCTCTCTGTCCTCTGGGGCTGGCTCTGTGGCCTGAACATTTACCTTTTTCCAGTCCACATACAGGATCTCTGATGTGTTCAGGCCCACACACTCAATGGCCTCGCGGAAGTCCTGCAGTTGCTCAGGTGAAGCTTCTGCCTTGTCAGCTGCATGGGGATAGAGCAGAGGGTGAGGGTGCTGTGGCAGGGGGCAGGCAGGTTGGGGCTGCGTGACGGCACCTACTGTAGAGGGACAGGCCGCGGTTGTGCTCATCCTCCAGGTAGAAGCCCAGCATGAAGCTCCGGGGGTCTCTTAGGAGCAGCAGATGGGCAAGATACACCTTATCATTCACTGCGGAAGAAAGGGCCCCATGGGCAAGATGGGGTCTGCAAGCCCATCCCTTCTGTCCCATCCTCACTGCCATGGACCTGGGCTCCCTGAACTACTAGGGCCTCACACAGCTCTCGGGGCCCCAAGCGGGGGAAGTCTCTGATGACCACTGTCCCATTTCACAAATGAGAACAATAAGGCCTGCAGAGGGACCTCAGCTCTGCTATGTAGGTCCAGTCAGTCCCCCCTGAGTTTCTGTATTGCTCCAGTGACAGTGGGGACCCTGATAGAGTCTCCAGTGCCAGCCCATGGGCTTCTCCTGAGCTTCCACATTATCTTAAAGCTTGACTGAGAGC
>PVKA01001138.1:59402-157667 GCA_004027165.1 Ctenomys sociabilis | reverse complement strand
CGAAGGTGCTTCCACCTGCAGCCTCTGAGTGCAACTGCATTGAGAAGAACCCTCTGTGGGTGGAACTCAGTGAGGACCATGATCCGAGGTGATCCAGGTGACCTCCAAGTCCAGTGACAGAGGTCTTTAGAGGATAGATATGGAGGCTAGGGCTGTTGGAGGCTGGAGGCAAAAACGAGAGAGAAATCAGGTATGGAGGCCTGTGGGCCTCTCCTTTTCCTGCTTCTGTGGAGGCTGAGGAGGTCAACTCTATCCCTTCCAGAAGAGGAACAGCCTTGGAAGGTCATGGAGGACACTGGGGAGGACCAAGGACGCTCTGTCCTCAGTGTCTGACCCTCCGCGAGGCTGCAGAGGAATAGATCAGAGGTGCCCTGGAGAGAGTGCTCTTACCCCTGGGGGGCACAGCCTGGAGAGTGTGCACTGCACCCCCAGATGGTGGGAGAAAGACTCGAGGGAAAGCAGCAAATGGCGAGATTTGTACTCTATCTATGTCAAGAAAAGGAGCTTTCTGGACCCCAGGGGGCACTGCCGAGTGGTGTGACCCTGAAAACGCTGATTCCCCTCTCTGGGCTTCGGGTTCCCCGCTAACACATCAGTGTGCAGTTCTTGAGTCACCCGGAGAAGCACAGAGGGGAAGATAGTGCCCGATTGCCCTACTACAAAGCATTTTAAATTGACCTGTAGAAGAAGATGGAACAGTGCTCGACAGGCACTGGTTGAGAGGAAAGATGGGGAATAGTTGGTCATTTCATTAAAACCCAGAACGACACCACAGTGACTGGGCTGAAATTTATGGGAAGGCGACGGCAAAGCTAAGACTTGGGTGACACCAGGAACCAAAACTTAGGGGTGGGGAGGATTCTCCCAGCTGAGGAAAGAGCAGGTGCAGAGGCTCTAGAATTGGCATTTATTTGTTTTAAGGTATTTTATGATTTATAATTATATTCAAAGATATGCAAATTCATAATGATATGCAAGGATATGCAAATAAGTGTCAGAGGTAAGGTGTCTACTTCCATAGCCATCACCCAGATTCAGATTTTGAGCGTTTCAATCTCCTCAGGAAGTTCTCTTGCCTCCAAATCCTGGCCCCTAATACTGCTCTGACCTTTGTGGCCCTTGTGTAGCTTTCCTTCTCTTTCTTCTCTCCTGCCTCCTCCTCTTCTTTCTTTTTCATGTATTGAGGATTGAACCCAGGGCCTTTATACTAAGCAACATCCCCAGCCATTTTTATTTTTTACTTTTTATTTTGAGACAGAGTCATGCTAAGTGGCTGAGTTGTCCAGGCTGGGCTTGAACTTGTGATCCTCTTGCCTCAGCCTCCTGGAGTGCAAGGGTTTACAGGTACGGGCCACAATGGCTGCCTCCACTTCTCTGTGAACATCGTGGCAATGCAGTCAGGCAGCGCGTATTCCCCAGTGCATGTCTCCAGGAGGCGTGCGTACCTCCCCTCTGGTCGCACACTGCTCCTTTCTCTTTCTTGCTGAGTAGTACCCCACCACGTGGCCACACCTGAGCACACTTATTCATTCTCCTGTTGGTGCATGTTTGCGTCCTGTCCAGTCTGTGGCTACTCTCAATGTTAGTCTGCAATCTTCCTGTGCCCACTCCTCAGGGGTCAGTTTTGGGCTATTGCATAGATGCCTCTTTACTCTTATATAAAAAAAAAAAATCACTGAACAGTTCTTTAATGATTTTCATGGGAAGCCAGACTGGGATACCCCAAGATGAGAGAATTTCCAATAGAAACCTTCTGGCTTAGAAATTCAAGCAAACTTTTCCCTCTATCACCCCGAGGCTTGCAAACCCACAGACTCCTTTCTCCATCTGTTAAAGGGTCATCCTTCGTCCTTAACTCCCAGGACACTGTGCCTGAGGATCTTCACATATGCCAGGGACCTGGGCATCCCTTCCTCGCCGGCTCGGCCTCCCTCCCCCTCCCAGTGGGCATGTGTGTTAAGTGGCGGTGCAGGGACTAATTCTTTGCAGCTTGCTCGTTGCTGTCTCCCTCGGAGCAGACAGGAGGGCGCCCTGGTACTGTTAAAGATCACAAGTTTTGATAACCTGCCCTCCTGATTTATGAAAGCCTCAGTCTCCACATCCCCCTAATGAGGGGAGCTCCGAGTGTCAACCTGTTTATTAAATGCTCAGGACCATGTGTGAGCTGGACGGAGGGGCAAAGTCAATCATAGTTTCATTTATCCTGCGTGTGCCCCTCCCACCAGTCCAGGCCTCTCTCCCGACTGTCAGTGGGCCGAGGGTTTTCCTTTTCATCTCCCAGGCCGGGGGACTGCAGGACAGATCGATGGCGGACATGCACTCTCCTACTAACTTCGTAGGTGTCTGGAAGTTAATGATGCCCGGCACCTCATGATTCTTTCCCAGATGTCAAACAAAGACTTGAAAGGGAAAGTGGCCAGAGTGGAAAGGCCAGTGGGCCAGAGTCAGGGACAGAAACCAACCGGTGGGGCTCTCTCTCTGTCACAGGACCCAAGAGGTAAGTTGGGCTTAGCGCACATGGAAGACAGATTACTATTTCTGAAGTCCTTGAGGTCTAATGATGTCTTAATTCATCCCTTTTAATTCCCTTTGAAATTTTTTTCCCCAAAAAACACAAATCAAAGTAACAAATGGCTGGGCTGCTTTAATCTCCAACGTTTCTCACCTTTTCCCCTTTGCATCTTGGTCACTGTCATTTTCTTAATCTCCAGAGATTCCACCCTGATTCCTTTCAAGAGGCGTGGGCTGTGCCTCTTCGGCTTGCTCTTCTGGCCACAGCACGAAGATTTCTGCCCACCCGAGGCTCCCAGCTCGATGCTGACCTTGGGCTTGGTGGTGGCGGGGTCAAGCTGGCCAGGCTGGAGTTTTCCCAGTGAGTGGAGCTCTTGGCGGCTGTGTCTGGAGATCCTGAGCCACTCTGGAAGCTCTCGCTGCACTGGGGAAGGTAGTCGAGGAACATCCGGCCCGCAGTCAGTCTGTGCTTGCATTGTGGCCGGCAGCCTCATTTACTCAGTGGTGCCCGGGGCTCACTGAAAGAGAACCTTAGCCACAAGCTTGCGAGAAGTGTGGTCTCTTCTCCCCCTCCTGATACACTCTTGGATCTTGGATCTCACCTAATGCCAGGCTTGGATCATGCAGGGCATAGTGAGTAAACAGAGTGACAGTGGTGAGCGCTTTCACTTAGACTTGAACTGTATCCATATAACAGGCGTAGAGCAAGCCCAGACTGTGGCGGTGAGGGCTGGCTGGTGCCCGGTGGCAGAGACTGGTGCTCTCTAGCCAGCCCCATCTCTCTTTCTCCCTTCTCAGAGGAACCTCCACATTTGGCTGGACCCTGGATGTGTAGAATAAGGACCTCATTTCCCAGCCTTCGTACCAGCCGAGGGTGGTCCTGGACATTCTACTCACTGAAGCCGCAGTGGTGAAGGGTGGCTGATGGCTTTAAAAGACTGATGGAATAAGCCCTTGGCTGCTGTTTTTGTTTTCCCTTTTCAGGGCAGACAAGAAGGCCAGAGATCAAGCAGCCACACTGCAGTGTGAGACAGGAAGAGATGGGCAAAAGGGCCGAAAGTTGCCGGGACCCCCACAGCATGTGAAGCTGGGTGCAGCACTCACCTGCCTGCCTCTGCACTTCTCTAATGTCTGAGAGAAGGGGGCTTCTCACCCACCTGAGCCAATATTTTAAGTTTTTCATCACCTGCAGCCAGCTTAATCCTAGAGCATTCTGTGTGATTTTTGAACAATGACCTCTCTCGCATATATATTCAGCTGACAAACACCTTAGAGGTGAGACACCCGGGGTATGTTAGCCACAGGACAAATGACTCTGCCTCCTGACTGAGAAGTCAAAATTGAAATAAACGAAGAGGAAATTGGTTTGAAACTTCCATGATGCAGACAAGGTAGAAATTCTGGTTTTTCTCTTTGAAAAGTACATCAAAAAGCAAGAAAAAAAACAAAAGAGCTGGCCCAATAGCTCAGCAGATTAAAAAGCCTGCAAGTAGGCACAGGGGCCGGAGGTTCAATCCCTGAGCCTGCCATGCCAGCCCTGCCCCTGGGGTGCGCTGAGACAGCAATTGAGACTGGAAGTGGGGGCGCATGTCTGTCATCCCAGCTCTTGGGAGGCTGTAAACAGGCGGATCACTGCGAGTCTGATCTAGCAGTGAGACCCTGAACACCCTGTAGACCTTTGCCTAAAATACAAAAAATAAAATAAAAAGAAAGAAAGAAAAAAGAAATCAAGAAAAATATTATACCTATACATAAGCAATAGGAAAGAGACAAGCCAGGCTCAGCAAGATACGGGCATGCGGCAGACACCGATCTCCTGCACTTTCAGCACCCTCAGCTTTATCAAGCAGGCAGTGGGAAGGTCCAACGGAGCTAACTACGAGGGCTGACTGGAAAATAGAGTGAATATTTGTGTCAGAAATACGCTGATGGCAGAGATGTGCTTGAAGAGATGAAGCATTTTGAGTGTTTTCAGGGGGCTTCATGGTAATGGGTCTTTTACTAGAATAGTTTCTTCCTTAAGCGCTCACTGTATTGCATGGGCCCCCCTCTGCCAAATGTATACAATAATTCCTGTGCCATGATAACATGGCCATGCACCACGCGGCTTCTGGCTCCTGCCTGAAGTCAAGGTCATTCAGAAAGGCCAACACTGTAAACCCGTTTGCCCAGGCCACCGCAGAAGATGCTCAGGAAAGAGGGTTCCAGATTCGCTTCAGAAAGTGGCAAGGAAAAGAGCAGCTGAGCATGCTCAGAGGAGAAGGGTTTCCCCAGCGGATTCTTGGCAGTGCGTCTTGTACCGTAATAAGTCTTTAAAAATGGACATAGTGCCCATCAGTGTTGATTGTTCCTCACCCAAGCAGACTGGGTGCCGTCCTGAACCGAGAGGCTCTTGCAGAGAGGAATGTAGAATCGCTGCTAGAGGGGCACTTCAGAAGGGTCCCTTGGGGTGTCTGTGCTGTGGGAGAAGGCTGGGTGGCGGTGGCCAGGAAAGCAGGGAGATCCCCACGCAGGGACCCAAGACAGGGAGGATGGCGATGGAGGGCCCTGGGGGAGACGCGGGTGGGAGACATTTAGAGGCAAAGCGGGGACTGGGGCAGCTGGCTGCAGGTTGTCCCAGGAAGGGCTGGTGAGGGAAGGGGGAGTAAATCCTGGGAGTGGAGCAGGGTGAGTAGAGGGGGGTCACAGGATGCTGCGGCCCCAGGACAGAGAGCCACGCGCCCCTCTTGGAGGGGAGGGCAAATGCTGAAGGCTCCAGAGGCCCCTGGGGAGAGAAAAGCCTGGGCCAGCTGTGAGTCCACAGTGACTGGTGACCAGGTCCCTGGGGAGGTGCCCTTGACTCTCAGGACAGAATCCAGGGCAGGTAGTGCTGGAGAGAGAAGTGGCAGAGCGGCTTCTGGCTGGTGCTGCACCAGCGCTGGGCACCTCGAGCTGGCGGGAGGCGGTGGGGCAGCTGCCGGCCAGCCGCCTGCCCCATGGCAGGCTGTCAGCTCCCCAGTGGATTAAGGGAGCCAGGGGACACTGTTGTCCCCACACGCCTGCTGACCAGAGGCCCCGAGGCGCTGCGTGGTCCGCAGGCTCCGTCTATTTTAGGATGAAAACCCTCTGCAGCTGGCAAGCGGGATGAGGCGTGCAATCGGAGCATCTCCTTTTGCCAAAGCGCTCTTACGCCCTGGTGCTGCTTTATGGCCGATGACAACCCCCAGGGGCAGGACCCACGGGCTGAGGGACTTCTTTCTCTGTTCTGACCAGCAGAGGAGAAAAGTGGTGATGTTCTAGGGTCGAGCACCCAGCAGTCCATCTCCTGACCCTCACTGGTCTCTCAGAGAAGCGGCTGGGCACTCGCGATGTGGTGAACAGAGTCAGTGGTCCGCAGTCCACTCCCAGGGAATCTTCTCTGGGGGCCCCTTTTCAGGATGCTGTCTGCCTCCCAGCTCCTGGGTGGTGCTGGTCCAGGGCAGAAGTGCTGGAAGGAGCTTGGGGGCGGGGCGGAGGGAGAAGCGAGGGGCTGCCGACCTTGCTCACTTGCACGGGCGCCTGCAGCGCTGCCTCCCCCTCTTCCTGGCTGCATCTGTCTCCCTTAGGATACCCCAGGCTGCCTCAGCTCAGCTCCTTAGGCAGTGCCCTGTAGGGCTCAAGTGTCTCCTGGATGTCCCAGCTTTGGCTCCCGGAACTTGCTTGCCCTTGTCCCAGGAGCTCACAGAGAAAGGCAGAGCAGCTCTGTCCTTGCCTCCCCCTGGGGCTTCCACCTCTCTGTTGGCTTCTGGACCCACACAGCAACTGGGTAGTTAATTCCCTCTATTCAACTCCCTCTGTTGAAAGGCCTTCTGTAAGGATCCTGAAACCAGAGAGTATCTTGCAGTTAAAATGTGCACCCTGTTCCACAGTGTTTGGATTTACACACACACACACACACACACACACACACACACACACACACACACACACACACACACATGCACCCCTCACAAAAGGCATCAAGGCAGATTTTACAACACCATATGCAAATGAAATGAGAAACAGAGGCCAAAATCCATTGTCCCAAGCCAGGATGAAGGCAGCATGATTCCTGGTACCAGACACACCCTCCTGGGAGTCCCAGCTTTGCAAGACCTCTGGGGACTCCTGTCTCTTTTCTGAGTACCTCACTTTTTTATCTATAAACTGGGAATGATAATAGCATACATTTTTAAAGACGCACCTAACACACTGTCTGATGTGCTCCCGAAGCACAACAGAAGTTGAGTATTCCGGGAGGAGCTCTCCACCATCATCTGGTTAGTGGCTTGAGCAAAGAGCTGGTCGTCCTCATTCTCTCCACAGTCAGACTTAGCACATGCTGCCCTTGCTGCCTACTAGAGCTGAGAAGCCCGTACCTCTCTGCTCCCACCACCTAAGGTCACAGTCATTCCTAGGCCTGTTTGACCCTGTCATACTTATTCTCAAAATGCAGAGCGAGTGATGCCGCAGCCTCGGGACCCCACCTACACAGGCCCCCACCCCCACCCCCAGGCCCTGGGAAGAGCCCTAGCAGTGTGATCACCAGGTCATGATGGGGAAACCTTTTCAGTTCATGGTGAGAGAGGAAGGGATGCACAGAGATGCACCATGTGACCCTCCCTCCTGCATGCTCCGATGGTGCCCCTCACCGTCCTTACTTGGTTAGGATGGATGACCCCCTGAACACACTTCAGTGGCACTCAGAGCCCGTGGCTTGCATCATAGCCCACTCTGAGTGTTGTGGATTCCGTGGGTTTGGACCATTGAGCAAAGCCTGCGTTTACTACTGTATTGTAGTGCAGAGCAATTCTTCCCCTCCTTAAAATTCCATGGATTGCCTCTCACTCACCCTTCCCCAAATCTCTGGCAGTTGCTGCACTTTTACTGTCTCCATAGATAGTCCTGCTTATTTCCAGGACATCATGTGGTTAAATTCCGTAGCGCATGGCCTGCTCAGGCCGGCTCTGTCACGTAGTTGCATGAAGGTAAGCTTCCCCCACCTTCCCACGTCTTGTGAGCTCATGTCTTCTTGGGATGTGTACTATTCCATTGTCTGGATGCACTACATTTTAATCCACTTATCCGTGGAAGAACCTCCTGGTTGCTTCCAAGTTTCAGCGATTATAAATAAAATTTCCATAAGCGTCTGCGTGCAGGTTTTCATGTCCACAGAAGTATTCGGTTCATTTCGGGTAAGCATCAAGGTGCGTGACTGGAAATGATAGACAGCATCCTCCTGTTGGAGTTTAATTTCTTAAGAAACTTTCTCAAACTTTCTTCTAAAGGAGCTGCACCATTGGGTGGTCCTACCAGCGGTGAAAGAGAACTCCTGAAGCACGGGGAATGTTCTGGATTCCAGTCATCTAGTAGGTGTGGGGGGCAGTGCATCATTAATTTGCATTTCTCTACTGTGGCGTGGCATGGAGCCTTTGTACGCACCCATGCCACTGAGCTATCTCCCCAGCCCTTCCTTTGCCAATGTTTTAAATGAGATAACGGAGTTCTTTAATGGAGGAGTACTTCATTGACTTCAGCATTGTAGATAGCAAGTCTTGGTCAGCTGTGTCATGTAATATTTTAAACTATGTTTTTTTCAAAGCAAAATCTTCCTACTGTCTTGGGCTGAAATAGCTATCTCCTTCACCATCTGGCCAGAAGCTTTATTGTTCCCCAAATAAGTACTATGTATCCTTAAAAATAAGGGATGTTTCAAGAAGTTTTCTTCCTGCCTTCCTTCCCTCCCTCCCTTCTTCCCTTTCTCTTTTTTGTTTTGCAGGACTAGAAACTGAGTTCACAGCCTCCCAGAAACCAGGGAAGTGCCCTCCCACTAAGCTACAATCTCTCCTCCTCTTTGGATTTTGACACAGAGTCTTGCCAAATTGCCCAGATTGGCCATAAGCTTGGACCCCTTCTGCCTCAGCCTCCCAAATAGCTGAGATTATGAGTATGTGCCACCATACCTGGATTTCTTCTATTTAATCTCACATTTATAAGTTCTTTTCTTTTGAAAGTATCTCCAAAGTGTATGAACCTCAAACCCTACAAAACCCAAATTTATTATTTTCTTATTATTGTCATTATGTAGTGTAAGGAAATTTCTTAGAACTCAAGGGAACACGAGTGTGTAAAGAAAGAATAACAATAGTAAAAGTAAAATTTCAGGCCTTGGTGTAACCTTGTTGGATCCAAGTTATTATAAACACAAGCAGCTGAATAAGGCGTGGTGGGAAGCTGAGGGGGATGAGGTAGCCCAAGCCGACCATGACAAGCAAGCGTCACCTCCCTTCATGCTTTTCAGAGACCTCGGGCCCTGGTTCTCCTCACTGGAGCCTCCACGTGGGTCAGAAGTGGGGACGTGCTGGAGGGAACAGGGGCTGTGCTGCCTGGCCGATGTCTGGGACAGTCTCCTCCCATCAGCCTGCAGTGGCGCTGAGGGAAGGCAGACTTGCCCCATGTTTGTGGCCTGCTTCTTCCCTCCTATAGGTGGCTAAATTGAGGTCGGGGAAGCAACGTGCATTGCCGAAGATTACACAGCCCACAGCCCCCGAGAGCCGAGCTGGGACCTGGGCACCAGATCAGATGTCCTTCTGTAGTACCACGGGCCACGACAGATGCTGGGACAGGCAGCTGGGCAAGGGACAAGAGGCAGGGACTAGCATTGCCACAGAACTGTTAGAGCACTCACAGTGCCATAGTGGGAAGAGGAAATGAGGGGACACCTCAGAATCCCCCAAGGCCCTCTGATTGCACAACTGCCCCGGTCACCCCACAGATGCTGAGATGAAAGTTCGCAGGAAGAATGGAAAACCTGATGTGGCTCCTTCCACCAACCCCACTGTCCCCACCAAGAGGCCCCCACACACGGGGATATAGAACACAGGCTACACACACACACACACACACACACACGTGCGCTCATGTGCATGCAGTTGCCGTGGTAACTGCCTCTGGCATCCTTTCCTGGAGTCACCAGTCAGGAAGAACTCAAAAACAGGCATGGGGGCTGGGGAGATGGCTCAGTAGAATAAGTGCTTTCCTGGCAAGCACAAGAACCTGAGTTCAATCCCCAGTTCTGCCAAAAAAAAAAAAAAAAAAAAAAAAACAGGCATGGCTGCCATATTGGAAGACACCGCATTCCCAGAGGGAAAGGCCACCTACCCTGAGGCACCCATGTTCACAGACAGTGCAGCCGACCAGCAAGAGCACACAGGCCAGGGTGTGCGCAGTGCTGCGGGGCAGGGCTCTGAGGCCCAGCTGCACCAGCTGTGTGTCCTGACCAGGACTCCTCGTGTTGCCTGGATCCTCTACAGCTCCTTTGTGCAGCTTCCCGATTTTAAGAACTGGATAGTGTCTCCTCCTCTCCATCACTCCTGGGTCTCACAAGGAGGCCGGGTGGGTCTGTGTAGGAAGACGCCATTTTGTTTTCGGAGGGTTTGGCTACAGTGACCTGTGCGTCTGATGCTGCAGCCATCTTCCACAAAATCCCAGCTCCTTAGAATTGCCAGGGAAAGCCTGTGGCCCAGTGCAAGTTGACAGGCCAGGCTGAGGGCAGGAGTCCCCAGGCTGAGCACACTGTAACAAGGCCTGGCCAGGAGGCGCAGGCCAAGGACTGAGGACCTTTAGCTGCCCCCACCCTCTAATATGCCCACGTAGAGGTGTGGTACACCTTAGCCCAATTCAGAGCATCTGAGGACAAGGCAGAAACAAGGAGCTAAGGCTAACAGCCACATAGAGGAAGTGGAGACAGGCTGTGACAGCCTGTCTACAAGAAATGAAATGCCTGTCATAGCAATGTGGGTACAATGTGAAGACATTGCATTTTAGAGGTTTTGGGTGAAAAGACCAAAAGTCAGAGGGTTGGGGTGACTGCCTTCTGGAAGCTTCCCAGAAGCACACATGCCAGTGAGACAACATCCCTCACAGGTCGCAGGTGCTCCAAAAAGTCTCTGCAACATCAATGAGTGGGATGTGGCTTCTCCCGGGCACACATTTCTAGAACCCAGCCAGTGTGTCCTGTCAGGGGCAAGACAGATAGGCCTCACAGGGGAAGGAGGCTCAAAGTCAGCCCCCAAGCTGCCCTTTTTCAGCTCCCAAGCACCCCTGGGGCAGAATACTCTGCAAAGCCTGGTGTGACCCATGACAGATATGGCGTGATGTGGTCTCCGGTGTTCCACAGGGCTGGGCCCCCTCCCAAGGGACAGCCACTGTCACCATGCTAGGTTTTAGGGTCAGTTGCCGGTTCTTCTGGCTTAAAAGTAACAATACTCCACATTTTCAAAAGGTGAAACTTATTAATTTTAAATTTATGGCCAACTCATTCAAATTGTTAGAAGTAGCACATTTGCTGGAAAATCATTTTCGTGGCCTGGTTGCTTGATCCACAGCATACCAGCTTGGGCAGCCAGCATCATGTCTTGCTCTTGTTCAAGAAAATCATCCTCTACTGAAGAACTTGACTGGGTTCAGCCCCAAACAGACAAGCAAACCAAAGCCCCGTGTAGTCAGACAAAGCCGCCTGGGGAGTCACGCTGAACTCTGAAGCCATGCAGTGAACTTGGCCTCTGCGCTTTGCTTCCTTTCATTCTGTGGGGGTTGATTATGAGCATGCCCCCAGTGGGGCCAGGCAGGCACAGGCAGGGGACACAGCACGTTCCAGGGCCTGGAGAGGGACAGAGAGGGCATGATGGGCATGGCTGGGATCTTAGGAGCACTTTGGGTGGGGCCTAGAGGTGGGGCCCTAAGAGTACTGAGGTGTGGGCCGCTGGAGGGGTGACGACCCCAGCCCCAGCACTGATGGACAGGGCAAGGCTGCTTGCAGAGAGCCCTTCTATATTCTGTTACCAAGATGTAAGTAAGTCCCTTTGTCGAGTAAGGACGCCCATCTCCTGTCCTTGTGCTGTTTGCTTCTAAGGGTGTGGGCCTTCTTCAGAAAATTCCTTGTGGCTGGCTGGAGCCATCTCCCTTGGAGGTGCCAGGGCCCAACTTGTACTGTGTTACCAACGCCAACGGCAGGGTGGGCAAACCCAGCGGTTCACACTCCAGAGCTCCCTGAGAAATCAGGTGGAAGCTGGGTTCACTTGAACATATGCCCCGGCTACCTTTGTGCACGTTGACATAGGTTTCTTTTTACTTTTTAAATATTTTATTTTTATTTTTATTGAAGAATGAATAGCAATGTGATAGTTTCAAGACAAATTAACAGGAAAGATTCAATAAATTAATACATTGCAAACTGTTTTCATAATGTTTTGGTGTTGTACAAGGTGCATACATGATATTGTACTTATAGACATTATTATAGCAGATGTCTCTAATCAGTGAATGAAGAGAGTGTAGCTGTATACTTATCTTATTTTTTATAGCTGAATTATATCACAGATTCAATAATTAATACTTTCTACCTTGTTGTCTCCCTAGTGGTTGTCCATAGTACTAGAAGCCAACATAATATCTTGTCCAACCACTATTAGTGCAAATCTTGCTTCTCATAGAATTATGCAGAAGCACTGCATATTTATCCTAACTGTACTGTTTATACACACATATCATGGTTCTTTCTTTGTATACCCCTTTTTTTGTCTAGACCTGTCAAAGATGGGCACTCCATTGTCATTAAACCAATTTAAGTGCCTGAACTTGGCCAAACAATACAACACAGTCCAGCATTCCACAGTAAGTGATTTATCTGAAGAAGTTGTTGACTATAGCCATTTACAGCTCAGCTTATTATTATGACCCCACATTATATACCTCATTTTTATACTTATCTGCTGGATGGTTAAGACCAAGATAGAGCAAGAACTATATACCAAAAAAAGTAGCTTTTGTTTGTGATGAGGTCAGTGAAGTCCCCTCAGGGTTTATCTTGTAATCCTGTACCTTACTCTGTAGATCCTTTGTCTGTGTCAGCCATGTGGATGACAATGGCAATGCTTGACCAGTTTGCTCTTTGTGAGAGCCTGAGAGAAAGTTTTCTCTCCATGTGACTCTCCCCAGGCACACTATACATCATCAATCTCTTTCCTCTGTGGCTCCATAATCTCCTCGATTAGAAAATTTGGGACACAACTGAGTTTAATGATGTTACAGTACAGGTTCACCTATGGCCTGAGTCTTTGCTGACCTTAAAAGGCTAGGGCCAAAATGTTAGCTGGCCTTGCGGCTCTTCTATTTCTCCAACTTTGATCTGTGAACTTAGGTTGTTAACCATCCAGAAGAAAAACTGATTAGTACCCTGCAGCATATGCCATTCAGTTTTCCCTAACTATCTGACTAAATTCTTTTCAGTTGTTGTTGTACATTTCTATTTATATTTCTTCTTTTGACTTCATATACTAGGGAGACTATACAATATTTACACATGTGTGTCTGGTTTATTTCACTTACGAGTATATGTTCAAGTGGCATGTACTTCAATATAAATGCTTCAAGTTTATCATTCTTTATAGCTAAATTATACTCCATTATATAGAAATACCACATCTTTTTCAACCATTCTTCATGTGACGGACATCTTGGTTGTTTCCAAGATTTTGCTATCACAAATTGTGCTGCTATAAACATAGGTACACATATATCTCTTTAAACCCCTCAGACCTAAAAAAATAGTTTATTTATTTGTTACAGGGTCTTGATCAGACTCATAGTTATCTTCCTGTCTCAGCCTCCTCAACACTAGGATTATAGGTGTGCACCACCATGCCCGGTTTTGGGGCCAGCACAGCATGCAGTACAAGGGATCGAACCTGGGTCCTTGCACTTGCCAGGCAGATGCTTAGACAGCTGAGCTATGTTATGTCCCAAGCTCCTGGCCCAGGTTTCTTTTCTTATCACCTTCCATAAATCCCCAGCATCTGAATCACTGCCTAAGGCTTTGCATCAGGTATCTGAGCTGGCTGGGCAGGTCCTGTGTACCCTCAGCCACTGCAAAGGCAGACATGCTACCTGCCTTTATTCTATCTATCTGCCTTGATGCCCATAACCTCTGATATGAAAGTGACCTGGTTGATGATTTCCAACTTCAAATGATGTCCAGAACTACAATGACCACTTTCCTAAATCCAGGAAGTATGTGTTTCGGTGTCAGAGATGTGGGTGTGAGTCCAGGTGCCCCTAGATTGCTGATAACCACAAGCCCTGGGCAGTTCCATGACCTTTCAAGCCTCAGTCTCCTCAGCTGTGAAAAGAGGTCCCTGTAAGGCCTGGACCATGTTGGACCTGGGGAAACCCACCCAAAGCTGTGAATGGTTATTCACTGGACATGTGTCAGCTGGAGATCGCAACTGGGAAGCATCGATCTGAATTTTCATTAGGTCCCTGAGCTATGATTTCACCTGGTTTCTTTCACCTTTTTGGCTTTATCCATGATGAATCTATCTTTCTTTCTTTCCTTCTTTCTTTCTTTCTTTCTTTCTTTCTTTCTTTCTTTCTTTCTTTCTTTCTTTCTTTCTTTCTTTCTTTCTTCCTTCCTTCCTTCCTTCCTTCCTTCCTTCCTTCCTTTCTTTCTTTCTTTCTTTCTTTTCCTGTATTTTAGGGAAGGATCTACAGGGTGTTCAGGATCTCACTACTAGATCAGACTTGTAGTGATCTGCCTGTTTATAGCCTCTCAAGTGCTGGGATTACAGGCGAGCTCCATTATGCCCAGTCTCAACCACAGTCTCAGCGCACCCCCGGGACAGCGCCAGCACGGCATCTATTTTCAATTTGTAAGTCTCACTCAAAATTAGGTTTGGAACTGCTTTTCTTCTTTCCTAGCAGCTTCAGCTGCAACATTATCACCTGTCTCAGGCCAAGAGATTTATCCCACACTTTCCAAAGCTACAAAATTTGGCAGTGTTTCCTTCCATCAATTCCTATCCTCTGTAAAACCACAACGAAGTTATACAGAATTCCTGAATGAAAATTGTGTATGCACCAGATTTTAAAAACTAAAATCTACATGCAGAGTAGCTTAGCAAAAGTGGACATCAGTGACCAGATTCTCTTAGAACAAATGCTGTGAAAATCCCAACTAAGTGATATGCCTTGGAATGGAAATATCGGGAGGAAGTTTCCTTCGGTGTATTTGGAAGACGGTTTGGCCCAGGAAATGGGTAAAGTCCAGGGTGTAGTGTCCACCCTAGGGAAGGAACATGTTACTCGTCATTCTTTAAATTCCATCCAATAAGGAATGTGGTCTGCAGTAGCTGCTCAATAAGTGCTCACGGAATTGGTGCACCCACCGAAGGGCTCATTCCTGCAGGCTCAGGCGCTTCAGCACTGTTGTGGCACAATAACTTCTCTCTACAAGGCAGGTATAAAGAAACTCACAGGACAGAAACGTGTGCTTCTGCTTTTTCCAGATCTGGGCCAGGCTGAACAAGCCATGAGCAAGCCCATGTCAAGGAGTTCTGGGGCCCAAAGCCCTGGGAACTTCCTGTGGCAGTGGAAGGAGGAAGTTGTTTGGAAAATTTCACTGTAGCTCTTAAGAGTTTTCCATAATCACGGGTAAAACCAATCTCAACTCCATCACAGGAGTAGGGGAGGGTGAAGCTCATGATCCATGGGCTCCTTCACCCCAAGATGCCCGTCTTCTGTGGACAATCCACACTCTCCACGCAGTGAGCTCACGTAGTCATTTGCAGCATTTATGTAACTCCCGGGAGCTGATGTGAGGCCAGGTCGGGACCGAGCGTGCTCCTTCACTTAAGGCTCTGGGATGGCAGGAGGGAAGTAAACTGAGAGCACAGAGAGCAGATGGGCCACTTGTCCCATTCGCTGACTTCTGTTCACCTTTGGCTGGAAGCACCCTTAGAACGTCTTTCTGCCTATCTTCCCGCTAGTGAGAAGGCAGAAGCCAACATTTGCTTCAAGCTGAATGGCCTCAATATGCCATCAGTTCCACTTGGAGCCAAGATCCCAGGGAGGAGGCTAAACTGGAGGCATAGCTGGACTCTCTTTTATTAGTTAGGAATGAAGAGGCTGCACATCAGAGAAAACATGGCAATGGTGGCTTAAATCACTCACATCCCAAAAAGCCCGTGAGTAGGTGATTACTGGTATGCACTCAGTAAACCAAAGGATTCTCCCAGAAGCCAATGCAGTTCTTTGGAGCTATTGCTCGTGGACACAAGATGGTTACTTCCTGCATTCCTGGAGGTGGGACAAAGAAAAGACTGCAGAGTGACAGCTTTCTTTCTATCCAATTCTAACACTTTCAAAATCCTTCTCCTTGATGGTCCCAGAAAGAGGATTAGATTTCAAGGCTGTCAACAAGCCTGAGGCTGAGGGTGGCTAAGGTTCAAGGTGCTTCCCTGCAAGACAGCCAGGGAGCGGGGAGTAGGAATACCTCTCTGGCCTTTAGTCAACAGCGTTGTCTCCTTTTCTGTAGCCTGCTGTCCATATTCCTATTTGTCATCTGAGGACCTGCGTCTTGTCCAGCCATTTACATTTGTTGTGATCAGGTATAAGAGAAGATGCTCCTCTCTTTCTGCCATAGGCAGTGATGGGACAATAAGACCCAGTTTCAGCCACATGCAAGATGCCCATGGATAGTAACTAACATCTACTAGGGAGTAAGGCACCAGGCACTGTGCCAGGCACTTTTGCATTTGCTCATTTCTAGAAATCTTACAGTGCTCCTTGTAGGGGTGATCTGTAAACCACTTTATGTTGCAGATGTAGGAAGACAGAGGCAGGGCTGGGATTTGAACTTGGGCAACGGCGTGTGCCCTGAGCTGCTGCAGACATCTGCTCGGGTACGTCCTTCGAGGTGGGCCTCACCCTTTGCATCCGGCTCATGTCTTTCCTCTTAGTCACAGACGTGCCTGGGGTTCCTCTCCTCCCCACCGGTTCAGGGTCTGCTGATGCCATTCTTCTAGGCCGGCAGTAAAATGACATTTATGAGGAGTTTTCCCTTTGAAGTGAGAGTGTTTGCGCATTTCACTTGAAAGCCAGGGGAAAAAACAAGAGCTCAAGCAGATAAATAACGGCAGCCTTGGAGGGAGTGTGACGTGTGTGAACGCACTGTCTCCACCCTCGTATCAGGTCATCTCTGAAGGAAAGATCTTTGTTTGTCTTCTTGCAAGTGACTCTGTGTGAAACCCTTGCCTCCACCGCTGTTCCTTTCATTAATAAAGCAGCTGGCTAGTTGTATGTGTTCCTTTTTCTCCCCAGCCTGCCCCCTCTGTTGTTTCCTCCTGTTGTCTTATAGTTTTCTTTGGGGCCCAATAAAACTCTTCTGAATTCCCAGGCGACAGCATTTACATTGAACACTTGAAACGATACCGAGTCTTGGGGTGCCTGTGCTGCTTCTTACTGTGTTGTTTAACCTGTGCGACCTTTGAGTGCTGGCTTCCTTGAATCTCAGTTTCCTCCTACAAAAATAATTATCTGCCTTTAGAACAGTTGGGGGAAGCAGTCACTCTAGATTGGCAACTTTGGTGAGGGGTGGGATGGCCATACCCATCCCGTCTAGATGATCGAGCAAACTCATTGGGTCTGATATGCTTATTAATGCAATATGTACTATTACATTCATTCATGTATCCACCATGCATTCCCCCATCTATCCATGAGTCCACCCACCCACCATCCATTTATCCATGTATCCATCCATCCATCCATCCATCCATCCATCCATCCATCCATCCATCATCCTCCCTCCCCTCCATCCACCCACCCTCCCATCCATCCATCCTCCCATCCATCCATCCATCCATCCATCCATCCATCCATCCATCCATCCATCATCCATCCTCCGATCCATCCATCCATCCATCTATCCATCCATCCATCCATCCATCCACCCACCCACCCACCCATCCATCCCCCATCAGTGTATTTAGCTCTGTTATGTTTGCCCAAAGTACACCACTGATTCTTTTCACTGCTATAACCCTTTGTCCCTGGATCATGCCAGTGACCTTTTAACCAGTCTTAATGATCCTGTTTCAGTTTTTCATCACATATATTTTCAGCACAAATGCCAAATTTATTCAGCTACAGCATAAAGTCACACCATTTTCACCTCAAAACCTTCCAGTGTTTTCCCTCTCACCCAGAGACAAAACTGGGTTTCCAATTTTACCCCACGTCCTCGTCTCAGTTCTCATCCCTGCTTCTCTTTCGGCTCCAGCCATGCTGGCTTTGTTGATGTCCCTTGCATCCTCTAGGCACCTTCCTGTTTTGGAGACTTCAGGTTCACTGTCCTTTCTGTCTGGAATGCTGTTCCATCAGATCCTCTTGCTGCTGTGGAAATGCCTCTTCTTAGTGAGGCTTTCTTTTGTGGTTTCATTTAATATTACCACCTCTTCCTTAGTACAACACCATGCATGCCTCTTCCCCATCTCCTGTATTTTCTCTTCAGTACGTATTCTCATGTGCCTCACTACATATATTGCTTATTGTCTTCTTGTTCTGCTAGTATCAACTTCATAAGGGCTGTCTAAATTGAAACATACTTTTGCTTACATTCTTAGCATCTACAAAGTGTTAGGCAGACAGTTGGTTGTCAAAAACTGTTGAATGAACTTGTGTGTGTGTGTGTGTGTGTGTGTGTGTATAACATCCACCACCACACAATGATAGAGGAAAGGAACTTCCCCAAGGCTACCTTCATGATTGAGGTTAAAAAGTCTTTTCTACATGTATCCACTTGGATCCCGCAGTGCTAGGTTTTGAAATGTTTCCTAAGAAAATCTTTAAAGATGTTTGTAGTAATTTCACTCCAGAGATATTGATCTGTACATTGTTTAACATGATTTTTAAAAACTGGAAAACAACTGAAATATCTTAACAATTGGGGAATGCTTAAGTGAAGAGTGAGTATTAATGAAATGCTACAAAAGGCTCCTGATAGACGGACTCCACCCCAGCCCACCCCAGGCCAAAAGCACACTTAATGCATGGAAAGAGACTTAGGAGGTAAAATAGAAATGTGTCAAAAGAAAAATTGAAAGAAGAGGTAGGGAGACAGCTCAGTGGCATAAGCACCTGCTTGGCAAGAGTGAGGTTGTGAGTTTGATTCCTTGTACCAAAAAAAAAAAAAAAAAAAAAAAAAGGAAGAAAGAAAAAAAAATTAAAAATATATAATACCCTATCTTTAGGCATGCATGTTTTGTTTTTTATCTATCTGTGTCATTTTACAGTTTTTCTAAAACACACTCATAGATTTTGTGAATTCAAAAACACTCTTTTCCAAAAAGAAGTGCAATAGAACCATCAAAAGAAAGGGATCTGAGGTGAACCAAGGTCAAAGGAGATCTACCAAGCTTAATATAGTGATACCAGACAATGGGTGCTAAAGGATTTTTATTTTATAGCTCCCCACCTTACCTATCAACCTCATGTTTGTTCTGTCTGCTTGTTCATATCTGTGTCTCCAGAAGTTAAAATGAAGTAGATATGAAAGTAATTTATACAGTTCCCTCTCCCAGAGAAACCAGGTCTATGAGGAAAGTAAACACTATGCCACCTAGCTTTCAGTGATGCAACCTGAGGGTTTCCATGGATATAGTACACTCATGCCACACCTGTCCTCCCTGCTCTGCTGTAGGCCTGGAGCAGATCCAGAGGCCACAAATGATGGAGAAACAGCATTGCCCCTAAAGCACTTCCTATCTTAACTCCTTAGTGGGGAGGTTGAGAGGGTGTACAGCAAGGGGATACAAACTTTCTGTCAAAGGCCTGATAATAAATATTTTGGAGCAGGAGAGACAGCTCAGTGGTCTAAGCACCTGCTTGGCAAGGGCAAGGACACAGGTTCGTTCCTTGGTGCCACATACCGTGTGGGTCCTCGCGCTGAGCCGGCCACCGAAATTGGGCATGCTTGTGCATGCCTGTAACCCCAGTGCTGGGGAGGCTGAGACAGGAGGATCACTATGAGTGATCATAATAAGACCCTGTACCAAATAAATAAGTACCAGTCACTTGGTCTGTAATTCTAGCATAAAAGCAGTCATGGATAACGTACGCAAGGGTGACCATACCTGAGTTCCCATCGAATTTTATCTACAGATACTGAAGTATGAGCTTTGTACAATGCACTCATATCACAAGATAATCTTCTGTTTTTACCCATCCTGGCATTTAAAAATGAGAAAGTCTCAGAGCCTGTAGGTGTGGAGTAGCAGTGCTGAGCTGGATGTGACTGAAGTTTGCTGATTTCTGGCATAAAGAATGAAAAGGAGATTTAAACTATCAGCGTCATTATTTCTAACGATGTAGAAATACGGATTCTTTAACTTAAAATAAATACATATCTGCTTTGTGCAACAGAGCACCAGATGTCATGAAAATATATATTTTTCTGATGTACAATATGTAATTTCTAAACTAGCTATGATACTGTGTCAGATCAATTGATAAGTGCAATGTATAAAACATATGAAACTAATTCCAGGAAATTCCTTATATTTATGTCCTTGGGTCTGAATTTCTGAGGTCTCTGTGTTTAGAGATGGAATTTGGTTTATTCCAAGAGTAGCAGGTTATATATCTTGATGGCTACATTAACTCAATATTTTCTTTCCTTTCTGGAGCAGGTAAGCCTTACAGACTGTTTTGGTTTGTAGCAATTACATTTGCTTATCGCTCTGAAACAGAATTTCATTTGAAGCCAGTTATTAATGTCTAAAATGCACTTCCAGGAAATAATTTTGAACATTTTATTTATTAAAAAAGAACTCGATGTTTGTTCAAAGGCATTGATGTAATTTACAAAGTTCGATATTAGGTATTTTATGAGGCAATATAAAAGTACCATTTTGGGAGACCCCGTTGCTTAATTGTCCCGTGTTATGTTCAATGTCAGAATAAAGGTGCTATTCTGTATCCTGCTTTTATGGCACTAATCAGGAAGTTCATTAAAGAAACAAATAACATGAAAAACTTCAACTTTCTTCAACCTTGGATTCTTCTGATTTGTGGATTTCTTTTTTATGAAGCATCTTTGGAGATATCCAGAAAAATCCACTTTAAACACTCTTGATAGATCACTTTTATGAAAAAAGAAGGGGGAGTTTGGCAACATCTGGAAAATCTAGGGCACGCACCAGTGTATCAACCCTGTCCCCACCCCAGCAGCATCTTGGCTCACCCTGTCCAAATACAGCCAGGTTTAAGGGCTTCCTCTTGGCTCAGCCAGAGGCAAGGAAGAAACCCTGTGGAGTTAAAATCCCACGCAAAGCCCTCTGCAAATGCAGGCTGGGTGCTCGGGAGTTGATACCTCAGCTTCTTCACCCTTCTTGGAGCATAACAATGACTTTCTGGACAGTCTTCCAGAATTTTCCAGAAGGGTGAGATCCCAGTTAGCTAAAACTCAGGGAATCTGTTCCACAATGCAATGTATCAGTTATCGATTGCTGTGTAACAAGTTATCTCCAAACTTTGTAACTTAAAGCAACACATTTACAATAAACAGCAAGGCACAATCCAGACTTGTCTCAGTCTGGCTCACGTTTTCCTCCAAGGCTGCCATGACAGTGCGAACCAGGGCTATGTTCAGGTCTGAAGGCTGGATCAGGCTTGGGGAATCTGCTGTCAGGCCTCACTCTCTTGGCTAACTGGGGGCTTTGTCTGCGTATGGCACTTTCTTCTCCACAGTGTTGTTTGAACATCTTTAGCCGTGCTTGCTGGGTTTCCTCAGCATGGGTAATCCCACAGGGGAAGCTACAGTGTCTCCTCTGAGCTGGTCTCTGCAGCCATGTGTTACCATTTTTATTTGGTTCTGTTTGTTAGAAATGAGCACTAAAGTCCAGCCCCAAGTAAAGGGAGAAGTGTATCTACCAGAGAAGACGTCCTGAGGAGGTGAAGTCCCAGGAAAGAGCCGTTCTGTGGGAACTGTCACCCTGGGTGATCCTTTACCTATCCCTGCAGCCAGATCTTGGGTACATCTTTCCAGGGGAAGAGACGGAAGCCCACAGAACTTATTCCATTTCCTGTGTGACCAAGATTACACAGGATGTGTTAGCTAACTGCGGAGCACCTGCCATTTCGGGCACGGGGTCTGATGCTCTTCCTAGAATGTAAAACCAACAGTCTGTCCTTCCTTCCCATCTGGGACCTGGGCTTGGAACCTTAGCTGCCTGGTGTCTCTGATTCAAGGTAGACTGGTGCTAAAGGACAAGCTCCAAGATAGCTGTGGCTTAACTAAATAAAAATTGCTTCGTGCTCGAGTCAGTGTGAATTGGTGGCCAGTTCGGGGTGGGGATGTCCCTGTTCCTGACAGTTACTCAGGGTCTGGGTACCTCTCACTCCTCAGCCCCTCACCACCCTGTGGGCGGATGGGGATGTGAGGATGGAGCATGCGCATCTGGGTAAGAGGCTTTTGTTACTCCTTGCCTAAAGGAGCAGTGGCTTAGCTGTAGCTTGGGGTTCAGCGGGTGGTGGCGCTCCTACATGCCAGGGTGGCTGGGGGCTGGGCCATGTGATGTCTTTGAGGTTCGCGGAAAGGAGCCCACGGAGGGGGCCCCCCGGCCTGCTTTGCTACAGCTCCTAACCACTCTAACAGCAGGAGTAACAAATGAAATAACAAGTTATCCGGGGCCTTTTGATGCAGGCCAGGCGCTCTCCGTGCTCTGCTTTCGGTGTCCGGCCCGTAATCACAGAAGCGGAACACACGGCAGAGACCACGGGAATCTACTCCGCACAACAGCGCTGCTTGAATTTTGAAAATGAAGAAACTGAGGCAGAGAGGCTCGCTCACTTGCTGGCCTGCACGCAGCAGGCCCGGGGCGGACCCGGGCTCGGAACCCGGGCTGCCAGGCTTCCCGAGAAGCCGCCCCTCCTCCCGCAGCAGCTCGCCGTGCGCGCAGAGCTCCGCGGATGCCCGGGGGAGGAGCCCCGGAGCGCCTCGCTCCGCGGTCACGCAGCCTGGGCCTGGATCGGATCGCAAATCCGGTGCCCTTTCTCAAAGCCCAGCCTGGAGCTGGAGCGCGGAGCCAGGACAGCGCTGGCCTTGTTTTGCTGGTCCCGGGGTGGGGTGGATGCAACTCGCTGTCTCCTGCGATAAAAATCTCCGCAGCCGCCGGAGCCGGAGGAGCCTCTTCGCCAGCCTCCCTCTTCCCCTTCCTAATGAGCCTGGAGACGCCGGCCGGCCGGACGGCGGCAGCCCCGGCACAATTAGCGGAGAGGGCTGACCCCCTCGCTGCGCCCGCCGCCCGCGCCGGCCCGGTGTCTGCTTATTAAATCACAGCGCCCGCCCGGCCGGCCACCTCCCCCGGGACGCGGCGCACAGAGCTGGGGCGGCGGCCCGATCCCGGGAAAACACAGCAGAGGGAGGCAGGAAAACCTTCCCCCGCACAAAGGCCCGGCGTCGGCGTGGGCGGGGAGGGCCAGCGGGCGCATTCCTCGCTGGGGACAAGGGACAAAGCCAGGCCCCGCGCCTCGCTGGGCCTCAGTTTCCTCTGTAAAATGGGGCGGGTCCGGGGTCTGAGCCTGAGTGAGAGGAACCACACATAGCTGTCATTTAGTAAAATTGCACATTCGGGGCCCAGCCCCCCCCCCCCCCCCCCGGGCCCCTGCCCTCATACCCAATTGCTTGTGTTTTGTTTTTGTTTCTGCTCTGCAATACTGGGGAACCCACGACTTTCCACTAAGCTCCCAGCCCTTTTTATTTATTTATTATTTGTTTTTATTTTCTCCCCAAGTCGCTAACTTTCCCAGGCTAGGCTTGAACTTGAAATCCTCCTGCCTCAGCCTCCCAGAGTGCTGGGATGACCCAAGGGCGCCACCACACGCAGGAATTACACTGCCTGGCTTTCTCATCTCATCTGGAGGCCCAGCAGAAGCAGAAAAATGGTGTTTTCTATCAGGAGTCAGCAAACTTTCTTCTAAAGTTTCAAACAGGAATCTGCAGTGGATTGAGTGGACCCCAAGCCGAGTGGCAATAAAAGTGCTTATGGCCGCTGAATTTTCAATTTCATGTCCTTTTCACGGGTTCCAGAAGCATTTTTTCCCCACTTGCTCCTCTCAGTCATTTAAATAAGTGAAAACCTATCAGTTCACCTCAGGAGGGAGTGAGGCAGACTTGGCCTGCGATCCCAGTTTACCAGTTCCCCACGCAAATCAGCCCTATTGTTTAGAAATATCATGCGGGCTGTCTCCACAATTTCACATCTTTCTAGCAGCCCACACTTAAAATAAAATAAAAGGCTCTGGGGTAGAGGGCTTAGCGTTTACCACCACCATCTTTTCGGCAGCTCTGCAGGGCTACCTTCAACAGTTCCCACTTCAGCAGGATTCTGGTGACTCCTGTGCGTCCTTTGCTTCCTCTCTTGGCACCTCCATCAGCAGGGTTTCCAACCCCAAGCCCATGCTGGGTAATTTTAATGGTCAACTCCACTGCCTGCAGGGCCTCCCAGAAGGGTGTGTGGATTGGAGCATGTCCTGCTCCTTGGTGGGTTTGTCCCTGGTGTTCACAGCTCTGTGTGCTCTTGGGAAGCGGGGCCCAGCAGAAGGTGGGTTCCGGGTCTCTTCCTGGTGCTCTTCACCTGTGTTCTGCTTCCGGGTCACCAGGAAATAAACACCTTTGCTCTGCCTGAGCCATTCTGCCATGATGTTTTTGCCTTGGAATCAGATTACCCTGGTCTGCAGCACCTGAAACTGTGAACCAAACAAAGCCTCTTTTCCTTTTCAGCTGTGGATGTTGGGAAGTTTGCCTCACAGTGGGAAAACTGAACAATGCCCAGACATGGAAGTTTCCTGGTCTACAGCCTTAGCAGCCTGTCCTCCCTCCTTCTCTCACTTATTCGCACCCAACACCAGAGCCCAACACAGCTGGAGCTGAGGTGCTGCAGCAACTAGATGGTTGCAACTAGATGGTTGCATTGCGACCATCTAGTCAGGTGACTTAAGTAAGGCAGATTCCCCTCCCCATAACCTGAGTGGGTTGTGTTGGTTCCATTGAGGACCCGATGAGCAAAGACTGAGATTTCCAGAGAAGGATAAAGCCTGCCCTCAAATGCCATTGGCTCTTGCTTGAGCTTCTGCCTATTGATTTACCTGGTGGCTTTGGACTTCACCAGTCACCACCATTGGGGTCCTGTTGAGCAGAATAAAGTGCTGGGTTCTGTTCCTCTGGAGTGTGGTTGTGTTTCCCACCTGCTGGTTTTTTCTCTCTAGCACCAGGCCTTGTCACCTCCAGAGAGCATTAGTACAGCCTCACGGTCTGCCCTTTGCCACCTTCTCTTTCTCTTTCTCTTCTTCTCTTTCTTTTTTCTTCCTCCTCATCTTTTTTCCCTCATTCTCCTTCACTTTCTCCTGTTTTTCCTTTGCATTGTCAGGTCTTGGTCCCCAAATCTTATGCATGCTAGGCTGGGCATACTGTGCTCCATGCCCAGCCCAATCCCGCTGCTTCCTAGGTCCTTCTGCTTCCATCTTTTCTCTATCTTCTGGCCCCAGCATCCCTTTCTTATCCTTCCTGAACCACTTGTGCAACCCCCCCCCCCAATCTCCATCAAGGTCAGGATCCCCTTAGACCTAACTCATTTTCTCCTGACCCCTGAATACCAGCTATGTAGTTGTTTGGGGTCTGTTTTCATCGCCTGGGACTTGGTTATGTTCATAGCATAAGATAGTGGTGGTGCGTAGCAAGCACTACACATTCTTATTGCAGATCAGGAAATAGAGGATTAATTCTAATCCTGTGCTCAGCAGGTTGTAAATGCAGAGCTGCCTGCCTGTCTGTCTGTCTGACTGGTTCATGCCATTGCTGACCACAGGGTGTCAGCTTGGCTGTCTGACCTGAATGACCAGTGGAAGATGTTGTCCACCCCAGCAGATGGAGCTGCTTTGAACCACACCAAAGCTATAGCCAAACCACTTGCTTTGCTCAGCCTCAGTTTCCCAAAATGCACCATGGTGATCATCACCCCTGCCTTGCAAATTTCTACTTTGGCTCTGCTAAAGCCAGCCTCCTTCCTCCAAAGCACATCCCCGCTGGAGACCACCCCTTCCTTCCTCGTGAGACTTCAGGGCTGGAAGGGGCTTCTGTGTTCATCTTGCCCCGTGTCTGAGTGGCTCGTGGTCTGAGGGTGTGGATCCTGGTTGTCTCCCATACCAGCTTGCTGAGTGACCAGGAACAGTCACTTCCCCTAGAGCCTCAGTTTACCTTCCTGGACAGCATGGATAACAGCACCTTCTTGCCCAGAGTGTTGGTGGGAAAACCAGAGACACTCAGCTCTGCCGTCACGAGCCCTGTGGCCTTCTGTGGGTGATGCACTGTCCGTGCTTGTTTTCTCTTCTGTCAGATGTGAGTAAACTGACACCCCAGGAGCTCTGCTGGAGGTGGCATCCCAGGAGAGGGGGCTGCAGGACTCACTGACAGCAGTGAGTCTCCTCCTCTTTCCAGGTACACCTAGAGCTGGTGTTTCCTAGCCTCCTTGCCATGCTGGGACAGTCTGGCCCCCACGTGTGGGTCTGGCTTCTTCAGAACTCTGACATGGCCCCATCTTCCTCCTTCTGTCAGTGGGATGTACACACCTGGCGATTCTCATGCCCTGGGGCCTTAACTCTCAAAATGGGGTCTTAGGCTGCCACGTCAGTATCTCCTAAAGACCTGTTAGAGATGCACACCTGGGAGCCCAGGTGGAGTCCAGAAGCTGCAACCCCAGGAGTGGGGCTCATCAGCTTGGGTTCCAACAGATCCTTCAGGGGGTTGCCATGAATGTTGGAGGTCAAGAACCCCGGGCCTAGGACAGAGCAAAGGCACCAGAGAGAGAGAGCCAGGGTCCCCAGGGAGGCAGAACACACCTCTGCCCACTCTGCTGAGCCGTGACCCTGTGTCTGTGAAGCTGGGCCGGGCTCTTTGTGTTGCATTCACAGCACTAGGTGGGTAGAAGCTGAGGATCGTCATGGTGGCCAGCAGAGTGGTCTCGGCCTGTCCAAGTCCAGCCTGAGAGTCTGTGAGCACACTATAGCCCCATGGCAGAGAGGAGGCAAGCGGCTGGAGCTCACTCGTATGCGCGCCAGAGCAGCTAGTGTGGGTGGTGGGGGGCCATTACCCTCAGTGAGTGACCCCCCAGCAAGGGAGCAGGAAGCCGGAGACAGGCATCAGGCCAGCATCCTCCAATTAGCCGCTGGCGTGCTGACCCCACCAGGGCTAGAGGAAGTGTAGACGCTTTCCGGCACTCAGGCCCACCTGCCCGGAGGGAGGCTGGTGGGCTCCACAGCTGGGGTGGTGGCACCTGAAGGTCCTGGCCTAACAGAGCCCCCCTTATTCCAGAGATCTGCAAAGGGTTAGTGGCATCTGTTAAAGGCCAGCGGCAAGGAGGAAGCACCGAGGTACAATCACACGGGGCAGGCTGACCTCTCGGCCCAGCCCCAGCCCGAGGGCAGCAGGCCTTGCACCCAGGCCAGATCTCTGTCTCTTAGAGTTGGGGGAAGGACCTGCAGCAGCAGTTGGGGAATGTCTTTCCAAGAGCTCTGGCCTCTCTATGGCTGCAAGGAAAGGCGCCCATCACCCGCCTTGACTGCCTCTTATTCTTGTGGGAGGGCAGATGGTCTCTACACTCCACAGCTAGCCACTGGGGACGTCTCAGCTCCTGGTAGTGTCAGGGAACACACCCACCGCCCACACTATGAGCACACCGTGAGTATTGTCGCAATCAATACTTGGTACTTGTAATCCCTGCTCCTCAGGAGGCTGAGGCAGGAGAGTTTCAAGTCAGAGGCAAGATGAGCAACTTACGGGACCCTGTGTCAAGACAAATAGAAGAAAAAGCTGGGTGTAGCACAGTGGTGGAGTGCCCTAAGTGCAATCCTCACCCACTAAGTTAAGCAGAGAGGGCTCCAGGGGCTTGTGATGGTTGTGCCTAGGTGTCCCCTCAAAGCCTCATGCAGTCATGGGGCAGACTTCTAGAGTCTGTGATTAACTCATGACCCAGTGCAGGGATTATGGGCGTGAGTGCTACACCCAGCCTGGGGCAGAGAGCCTTCGTGCAGCATAGTGGAGACAGAGTGCTCTCTGCAGCCCTCATTGCAGCTGCTCCTCCCTTTTGCTCTTGCTGTCTTGCTGCCCTCTGCCACGTGCCGCGCTGTCTCGGAGCCAGCCTTATGGGCCGAAGCCTCACCAACTGTGAGCTCAGTAAACCTTCCCTCCCTTCATCTCGGGTGTGCGGTACTTTGTCCCAGCAATGAGAGAAAAGTGACTGAGACAGAGATAGACTCTTCGTGGTGCTTTGTGTTTTTAACTGGTGGGGTAACGTCTGTATGACGTCATACACATTGTACTGTCACCTGAGCGTCCAAGCCAGAGGCACACGCATCCTCACGTGGTCGCGCGCTCAGTAGCACCATCCCCTTCCAGAGCTTTGATCACCTCTGACAAGTCTCACCCCACAAACCCCGAACTGGCGTCTCCCATCAGCCCCAGAGGCACCACCCTCCGCTTCCGGTCTCTCCCAGTCGGACTTTTCCTGTGTCTGCCCGAGGAGACTCCAGCAGCGTTTGCCCTTGGCGACTGGCTTCTTTCAGGTGTGTCCTCAGACCCATCTGCGTCCTGGTATGTCCAGCAACCTGTTTTCTTTTTGAGGCAGAAATCCTTTTCACGGTACAGAGACGCTGCACTTTGCCTACCCGTTGATCTGTGTTTCTCTTTCTGGTTACCGTGAAAAATGTTGCTGTCAACACTGGTGCCTAAATACCTATTTACACCGCTCCTGCTGGTGTTTATTCCACATACGTACCTGGATATACAATCATTTAATAATTGAGTCAAATGGTTGTTCAGCTGTGTGTGTGTGTGTGTGTGTGTGTGTGTGTGAGTGTGTGAGTGTGTGTGTGGAGGAGGGGGGTGGTTGCAACCCAGGGCCTTTGCTCTTTTTATTTTTTATTTTGAGACAAGGCCTCGGTAAGTTGCCACGTTTGCCGGGCTGGACTTGAATTTATAATTCTCCTGCCTCAGCTTCCTGGAGTGCTGGAGTGGGCCACCACATCTGGCTGTGTAGTTTATGTCCCAACCGCCACTGCCCTCAGCTAAGTCTGCTTTTTTTCAGGCATGAGGCTGGGGAGAAGCCTTAGGGTGAAGCAGTCCTGTCCAGAGGGGAAACCGAGGAGCTTACATAAGGTAACCTGGGAACAACGTGTTTCTGGCAGGGGTCGGGGCCCAAGCAAGGTCCCCACGCAGTGGTGCCTCGGTGCCACGAGGCAGTGGGGGATGTGGGGTGTGCAGAAGGAAGTGGCAGCAGGTGTGGATCTTGGGCTGAGAGGGGTGGTCCCGCCTGAACGTGGAGCTGGGGGCACGGTGAGCTCTATCTACCCGCACGGGGGTTGCAGAGCTGTTAGGGACCGACGCGGGAAGCTGCTCACCGTCGGGACGCTGCTTAGCCCTTTCAGACCCACAAGCACAGGCAGACTGCTGCACAGGACGCAGGCGACCTGGCAGAACCCGACCACAGCCCACCAAGAGTGGAGGAGGCAGCAGAAGGAAAGGCGCGCTTCTGCCGAGGGCCACGAAGCCTCTGCTGCTCCCCGGAAAGCAGCAGGAGAGAATCCACACTGCCTGCAGGTTCAGGGTGTGCCGTGCGTGGGGGGAGGGGCAGGCCGGTGGGGGATGGGGTGGGGGATCCTCTTCCCAGTGGCTGCACGGAGAGGGCAGTGAGTACGACCAAGATGTCCTGAGATGAAACAAAAGCTGTTTCGGTGCCTGTCATTCAAATGCCTGCAATTTTTTAAAAATTAATTTTATTGAGAAACAAATAACAATGAGACAGTTTCAAAAAAGGTTAGTAGGACAGTTTCAGTAATTAATACATTGCATATTGTTGTCTTCGTAGTAGTTATTCCTAGTGTAAGATGCAGACATGATATCCTGTCCAAACACTATTAGTACAAATCTTTCTTCTCACTGAATGAAGAGAAAGTAGCAGGATTGGCACCTTATTTGCCGTGTGACCTCAGACGAGTCACTCTGTCCCTCTGGACAACAATCATTTCCTTGTAACTGGAAGTAATAACATTTTCTCATTGGAGATAGTGTTGAGGGGGAGCTTAAAATATTTACCCCAAATAGAACAGGAATTATATATAATTCTACGAACAGTGGGAGGGCGGAGGGTGGATGCAGAGCAAGACAGTGCGGGGAAGTGGCCGAGAGTAGATGGAGTTGAGCTCACTGGCTTGGGAGCACGAGGCTGCTGCAGAGTTGCGGGACACGTGGGTGCCCTTTGGGCGGGTAGCGGCCCTTTGCTCCCCAGCACCTCTCCTTCCCGCTCTTCTCCTCCACTTCTCCCTCCTGTGTCACTCTCTCCTGCCTTTGCACGTTTCTGAAGACCATTCCGCTCCACCAGGGTCCTGGGCAGGCCTCTGACCCACATGAAAGCAGATGAATATTTCATGGTCTTGATGGACAGCCGTGGAGGACCTGGTGGGACTGTGACGCCAGGCGTTAGCTCAGGAGGGCCCGGCAAGGCGAGGGGAGGGAGGGAGGGAAGCCCTAGACGGGGCCATTGATCCTCTGGGCCCAATCTGCAGTGATGGAACACTCTGCTCCCAGCTCCTGAGCCCAGAGCAGTAAGAAATGGGCTTTAAGAGGGGCACTGGCTGGTGACGGTCTGGCCACCACCAGCCCCTTGAGGCCCACAGAGGCACCACCAGGCCCCCAAGGCCTCATTTCCCTGTCGCCAGCTGTGGCCCCTCTGTCCGCGTGGTGCCGGCCCCCATGTCCCAGCAAGTGCTCAGATGCCCCAAGAGCCTCCTCACCAGGCCTGACTCCACGCTTCCTGCCTCAGGGGACCCGGATGACGGGGTGGCTTGGCGCCTGTCAGCCTGCAGCCTTGGAGGAGGTGATGCAGGCCCCGGGCAGCCTCTGTGACCCCCGGAGACTGGCGCTGACATTGTGGGGGTCCTCACTGCCATCTGTCCTTTGGGCACTGGCCCTCCAGAGATGGAAAGAGCCTCACTGTAGTACAGATTTGTCACCTTCTTTGTCCTGGCTGCTCCTGCATCCAAAGCTGAGGCCCCTGCTTCTCCCCCACAGAGAAGACTGTGTGGAAGAGGCCTTGCAGAGTCTCCCACTGCTAGCTGTGACACAAGGCATGGGAGCAAGCAGTGAGCATCAGGGTTTGGGTCGCCTGAGGTGTGGCCAGGTGCCCTGGCTTCCTGAGGTTGCTCCTGACAGCTATGAGCTCAGCAGTTTAAAACAATGCACACTGGTGACCTCCCAGTTCTGGGAATCGTTTGTCCAAAATGGGGTTCATGAGGTGAAAATCTAGGTGTGCACAGAGCTGTGGTTCCTCTGCAAGCTCTGTGGGATCTGGAGGGGTGGGACCAGTTCCTTGCCTTTTCAGTTTCTAGAAGCTTCTTGCATGCCTTAGCTTGTTATTATTTCCTCTAGCTCCAAGACCCGCAGAGTAGCATCTTCTAGTCTCTCTCTGGCTGATACGCCAATGGCCCACCTCCTCCTCGGACTCTTATAAAGCCTTTGCAATTACACCCAGACAGGTGAGGGTCATTTCTCCATCTGAAGAGCTTTACTTAAGTCACATCTCTTTGGCCGCATAATCTACCACACGCCCAGCATGCAAGCGTTGGGGTGTGGATGTGGGGAGGGGGGAACCACGATTTGGCCATGGTCACTGTCAGACTTCTTAGGTGCCAGCCTGGACGCCACATCTTGCTAATTTGGTGAGCCTGAGGAAACACATTTCTTTGAGCTTCAGCTTGGCAACTAGGGACTGTAAGAGGCAGCTTCTGGGTCACTGGCGGCTGGAGCAGTGCCCGTAGGAGACCCTTCATGAATTTATCATTTGGTGGACATTGCTCCCCTGAGCTGACCAAGATAGCTGCTCCTTGGCCTAGGCTGGAGGTATGGGCTTATGGTCTGAGTGAGTAAGCTAACTTGGCACTGCCTAGCTTGAAGGGTGGACAGAGGTTCTGTTGGCCTGACACTGCCCCAGCCCCATGCCCATGTCCTTACCTAGTCCATGGGTCTAAAATTGTACCAGGACCCAATCTGGGGCTTTCTTCTAAAACTCCAGCTAGGCTTCTTTCAAAGTCCCCCAGTGCCTGTCTTCTCTGGAAGCCACCTCGGCTGGCCTCAGGGCACCGCCAATGTTCCACATGGCTCAGGCTGGGGCAAGGCCAGAGAAAGGCTTGGGGAGGGACCTGCGCAGCTTCGTCATGGAACAGGTCTTGGGTGCAACAGCCGGAGATCAGGGTTGTCTCCTTTCCTGGAGGAGAGACAGAAATGGAAAGGAGTACCACAGTCCTACGTGAGCCCCACCTCAGAGTGGTCCTTCTGTCTCCATCGCCTAGCAGTGGGACTCAGAGGAAGTGGCCTGGCATGGAGAGGTTGCCTGCTAGGGGCAGATCTGCCAGCCTCCCTGGCTGTGAGCCCTTGGGCATGACACCCTGTCTTAGAGCCGAGTTTACTGGCTGCAACAGGAGGTGAAGATTCCATGGGGTAATGAATGTAAGGGCTGAGCCTAGAGGCTGGCCCTATCACCTATTTTCAATAGTTATAGGCAATTGAACTCAGGACCGTGGAACTGAGCTGCATCCTTAATCCATTCTTACTTAATTTTACTTTTCCCCAAGACAGAGTCTCTCGTAAGTTACTAAGTTGTCCAGCCTGCACTTGACACCTGTGATCCTCCTGCCTCAGCCTCCCAGAGTGCTAGGATTACAGGTGTGCTTCATCATGTCCAGCTTAATTGCTTTTTATTGGTATTAATCAGAGATTACTCTTGTTATTACTGGCCATCAAACAGAGGAAGCCTGAATGGTAAAAATGTCTCTGAACAAGATAGTGCTGGAGAAGTAACAGTGAGAGAGAGAGAGAGAGAGAGAGAGAGAGAGAGAGAGAGAGAGAGAGAGCGAGCGTGTGTGTGTGTGTGTGTGTGTGTGTGTGTGTGTGTGTGCACATGCATGCATGCTGGGGATCCTTGGCTGTAAGGAGTAATCCTAGCTGAAATCTTAAATTGCACAGTTAAGAGAGAACTCACATCTTTCCCTCTCAGGGGCTCCCAAACTCTCCTACATCCTCCAGTAGAACCACAGCAGCCTGTGAGTTATCAGATAACATCACCTGTTTAACGGCAATTAGTGTTTTTAACAACCAGCTACCATGCCATTAACTTCCAAGAGCAATTTGGGGGTGTGCCAACACGTGCCAGCGGATGGGCTTGGGCAGTCAGTTGGTGCTGGGAGTGCTGGGTGGATTCAGACTACAGATTGATTGTGAGTTGGTGTCGCCTGGGAAGGGTGCAGGCGGCTGGAGGGAGGGAGGGGTGCCGAGGAGCGAGACCTTTAACTTGAGTAGATATTTATAGCAGGGACCTGAGAATAAACGAGCCATGGAGAGGGCAGGGGTGGCCAGGCTGCTGCAGGGGGGCCGAGCCTCGGGTGCCAGAAGTTGCCAAGCCGAGATCTCAAGGGCTTGGCAAATCCAGGGGTCCTGGCTACCATGCTGGAGGCAAGGTGGGGAGCCTGATGGCTAGGGCTAGGGTCCATTTCACCTCTCAGTTCTGCATGAGGATCTTGGATTGCTGGTTTGTCTTCTTTTGGCTTCATTTCTCTTAGCATTAGAATGGCACAATGTGCCAGCAGGTGGTGGCCCAGTGGCTGAGCTCTCTGACTATGAGAACCACTCTCCAAAGAACCCCAGGATGGGCCCAGCTTCTTGTACCTATATCCCTGTGTAGGTCCTTCCTGCACAGCATAAGTCTATGTGGGAGACTGTAGAAATGACTTGGTAGCAACGGGCCCTTGGTCCTAAAAGCCTGGCTTCGACTTTGCCCACTCTTGGGTCAGTTGCTCTGAGGACAGTCTGCTACAGTAATGTGGAGACACTCGAGCAAGCCAGTGAGTGGGTCAACATGGGGGGAACCGAAGCCTTCTGCCTCCAGCCAGCGCCGCTTTGCCAGCCCTGGAAGGGATCCCCCTGCGAAGCCAGTCCCCAGCTCCTTTGTGGAGTCCTGCTGACACTGCCTGCTGCCTCCTGGGAGACCCTGAGCTACACCCACTCAGCCCAGCCACTCTGGGAGTTCCTGGTCCATACAGATGACCTCAGAGCAAAAAGGACTGACGTTTCAAGCTCCTAATATTCTTGGTCTTTCATGCATCCGTGGGTAACTAATTTACAACACGATCAGCTCTTGGCCCATGGAGAATGAAGGCAGGGTCCTATTTCCTACGGCCAGCTGGGGGTCAGATGGGATCACCTGCAAGAGTCTATGGGGTTGTGCCCGACGCACAGCAAGAACTTAGCAAAGAACTCTCCCAGTGTCTTCATCTCTACTACAACATTGGGAAGTTCTTTTTCGGCTGCTTTACTGCTGGAGGTGGGTAGAGTCTTTGCTGCAAGACTCTCAGAGGGCTTAATCCACGTTCATGGACGATCAATCAAGGAGGAAGCATAAAGTGAGAACAGAGCGTGGACAGAGAGAAAATGAGAAAGACTGACGGAAACCCAGAGCAGGACTCCCAAGGCGAGCTGGTGCCTGACTTCGCGTCCTGTGAGGAGTGTGGGCAGGTGGCAGGCGGGGCAGACTCTGGTGGGAGGAGGGGTCAGCACAGCATCCAGGAGGTTCTCAGCTTTGCGAGCTCTGGGGAGCACCCTATGTCCACCGTCCTGGAAGCTGTGAGCAAGAGGCATGTCCAGGGAGCTGCTTTGGGGGCAGGCTGGTTGTACATGGCTAGATTTGGTTCCAATCCGTGCATTCCCATGCAATACTGACTGCTTACTACTTCTGCCCAGAAATGGGAGTTTAGTAGAGATTTTTTGTGCCTCTCACCTCTCTCTGGCATCTCCACCCTTGCTGACCCAGCCAGCTAAACACTTAGATTTCATTGGGTCAGTACGTGGTTCTGCAGGGACAGGCTTTCTGGTCCCCTGGGTGTTACCAGTGGTAGTCCTCAGGCCATCTGGAAGGAGAGAGTCAGGGAGAATCTCCCCAAGGAGAAAATGCGGAGTTGGGGAGGATGCCATAAACCCAAGCCCCTCAGTATTGTCCAGGACAACAGGACATTGTGTCACAGCTGAAAGTGGTTGAATGAAGCACCCAAGTCTGGGAAGTTCAAGACCACAGTGAGCTGCTGGCTCAGAGTCTAGGTTATTTCAGATCTGGCAGAGGACAGAACTCCTTCAAGTTGACCTGGGGCCAAAAGGGGAATTATGGGCACACAGTGGGAGTCAAGAGGCCGGGTTAGCACCCAAAGCTGCCAGGACTCAGAAGATAGTACAAACTGCCCCTCCTCGGGGTGTGTGTGTGTGTGTGTGTGTGTGTGTGTACGAGTGCATGCATGCGCGCGTGTGTTCCTTTGTCCCCTCTCTACCCTAACCTCTAGGTGTGGCTGCCCTCCATGCCTGCGCCGTACCTTCTGCCAGAGGGTGGGCATTCTGCCCCTCCAAGGACCTGAAGCTGGAAAGAGGAGAGAGGCTGCCGTCAATGCCAGGCTCCCACTTCTCAGCCTGCCTGGTCGCACGTGCACAAAACCCCGGGCAAGGACTTCCCTTGGTCTGGCTCGAACCATCCTCCAGTCACGAGCCAGGAATGGAAGCAGCCTCATCAACACTCCTGGGAAGAGTAACTGTAGGGAACGTGGCTGCTTTTTTCTACCAGAATAGTAAGGAAAAGGATGCTGAGCTGGCAAAACAACCCCATCTACCCTGCATGGCACCATCAACTTGCATACGCACTCCAGCAATGACATTCAGCCGCGGAGCATGGTAGCTTGGACCGTCCCCTAAAAATCCCAAACTCTCATTAGGACGGAATAGAATGCCATTGAATTTGAAGGGTACATTCAATTTCTGCTTAAAATGGGTGCTCTAAGGAGGAAAAGCACATTTGAGCTGGGCAGTGGGTTTGTGGGTCCAAATGAAATGGTTGTTAGGTTGCAGCTCCCACCTCACCATAGCAGAGGCGGGGGCCCAAGAATCTGCATTCCTAGCAAGGTCCCAGGCAGTGCTGATATGTGCTGTCCACGGACCATGCTTCCGGTAGCATGGTTTTACATCAATCCATCACTTGGCCTGGGGAAGAGAAATCGAAGGAACTATGTTTTAATAGAATCAAGTCAGAATACAGGCTCAGACCTGATGAAAAATTTAGAGCTCATCTCTCCTCTCTAGAAGCTCCTGTTCATTTTCTGATGGGCAGCAGACACTTTCTGTGCATCCTCCCCTGGACATCGACTCTTCTGTGGAACGCCGGACACACTGGAAAGCAAGGTTGTTAAGCAGCCACCAGCCCAGGGTCCCAAGAAAGAGTTAAACCCTCTGGGACCCAGAGTCTCACAGTTCCAGGCAGACAGGGAAGGGCTGACCTGGCTGCAAGGGTTAATACTATTTTGTTTTGCAGGACTATTTGTTATATCGGGTTAGAGCAGGCAGCAGGTCATGGGGTCGGCGCCCCCCCTTGCGGCCGCCTCCCTCCCCTTCCCGGGCTCCTCCATTCGCAGCCTTGCTGCCTCCTTTAATCTGATGACCCCAGACACTGAGCTGTTCCCTACCATCCTCCTGCCAGCGCCCTCAGACTCTGCAGCCGACGCCAGCAGTCTCTCGGCTGGGCCCTCAGAGGCAGGCGTGCAGCTAAAAGGCACTTTTTACGCAGGGAAGCCGTCCTGGGCAATTTGCGCTGTGGTTTCCTTGGACAGCAGTGGATAAAGAAAAGGGCCCTTTGTCTTCTTTTGCCTTTTCTTTCCTCTGTGCTTTGCTTCCTCTCTCTTCCTTCTAGGCGTTATGCTTCTTTTCCTCTTTCTCTCCCATTGGGCTATGGCGAGCATATTCTTTCCTCTCTCTTTTTTTTTTCACCCTCCCCTCACACCCGCCACTTTTTAAAAGAAAATGTTTAAATTGGTAGCAACTGGACGGATCTACAAGGCAGCTTGGGCAAGGTTCAGGTCTCAGCACTGACCCTGGACTACAGAGCACAGACTCTGGGAGAACCCTTTAGTTTCTCTGAGCCTCAGTTTTCTTCGTGCAAGACAAAGTGCAAGGACACAGTTTTTGAGCGCAAGGTCAGGCTGCCCAGAGAGCATGTGTAATGTCCGCAGTCTAGCACACAGAGAGCCCTCAATGCTGCTCAAGGGCTGGGCCTTTTCTCTTCCCCTTTGTCTCCTCTCCTCTCCTTCCTTCCTTCACTTACCTATGACGTTCCTTCACGTTGCTGCGGGGAGCTCTGCAGGAGGACAGCCTCTATGCTGGAGGCACACTCACGCCCACTGAGGAGCTAATCTGTCCTGGAGTAGCTGCACAGCCCCGGGCAGCTTCCTGAGTCTCGCTGAACCTTACTTTCCTCCTCTCCTGAGTGGGATGAGCACTCCTCCCTTCTGGAGCAGTGGCAAGGGGCTGAGCGAGGCAGCATGGGGAAGCACTCGTCATAGAGCCTCAGGATCATGATTCCATCTCTCTCTCCTGCCCAGCTGGAGAGAGTCCATTCTGCAAGGTACACTGTCACTGCTTGGACAGCTTCTGTTATGCTCCTTCTTTGCAGAGTCATTTGGTCACCCACCCACCCATCTTCCATCCATCCATCCATCCATTCATTCAACCATTCATCCAATTCTTGCCCATCCATCCATCTGTCCATCATCCACTTATCATCCATCTGTTCATTTGTTCATCTTCCATATATCCATCCACCAATCTTCTACTTATCCATCCATTCATCCATCCATCCATCCATCCATCCATCCATCCATCCATCCATCCATCTGTGGAGGACCAACTGAGCAGCTCTCCTTGAAAGAAGAGCAATTGTTTCCATTTTGGCTGAGCCTGACCCTATTTCCTTGTATTGATAAGTACAATGTAGCTGGGACTTCTTTTTGTCCTTTCAGTTGGCCTTAAGCAATGTATATTGGTCTAGTTGAGGTGCTGGTGGTAGTGTCTGAAGATGGCATGTGTGTTTCCCTGATAACCCACACCTGCTGCTCTCCAATATGAGCGAGGTCAAGACAAGATGAAGAGTCAGTGTTCCACACTGTTGGCTGGGATCAACCCTCAAGATAGAGGCTGTGACTTCCTGGGGCTTGAAAGATTACACATCAGAGGTAAAGCACCAGATAGATACATCGCAACAGCATTATGCAAATTACTTTCTCTGCATATCCTCTCTGCATGGGCAGAAGTAAATGCAGGCCTCCTACCTCGCCTAGCTCCCAGTGCTCACCTACTTCCCACATTTCTCTTCCTCAAGCTGCTCCTCCTTCTCAGATGAATAAAAACCAAGGTGTGGGCCCTGGGTCACTCTCTCTGTTCTGGAAAGCCATTTTTGTGGCTGGACTTAGGGTCCCTTGGCTCCCCAATAGTTATAAATATGCTTTAGTGTCCTTTCACTGTGGGTTGCACTGGGAGTGCTAGATTAGAATTAACTTGGTGGGACTCCAACATCGTATCTCTGGGATTACAAGTTGACTTCTTGGACTGAGATGAGAGCCTGGAGGGGTTTCCTACATTTATCCATCCATCCATTCGCTTTCCAGTCCCCTATTCATTTATTTAATTAGTTGTGTACTAAATAATGTTTATCTAATTATGCCTTATAAATTCTACTTGACAGTTGCAGAAACAGAAGAAAACAGTCAAAACAACTCCATGATTTTGGAAGCATGAAGTTCTTTCTGCTGGCTCCCTCAGGGAGGGGGTAGTGAAGATGGAACACTGGCCTGGAAGACAGCATGTATAGAACTGAGTAGTTTAATGGTTTTCAAACTGGTTTTACCTGAATACAAAGACTTTATGGTTCATGCCAGCAGGGTTACTGATGGAGGGCCTATGACCTCAGCTAACGGAGCTGTTCATCTCACCTGCTTTTATTCTTTTTTTTTTCTTTTTTTTGGTTGAACCCAGGATTGAATTCAGGCCTTTGCACTTGCCAGGGAAGTGCTTATTCCACTAAGCCATTTCCCTGGCCCCTCATCTGCTTTTATAAGGGTCTCTTTTTAAGACTTGATTTAGAAAAATAAGTGTTAATCTTCTAAGTAAGATTTTGTATTAGACAAACAGCTTTATTTGAAAGATGGGCAAAGCTAAGCCCTTCCATCCTCTAGTACTAACAGTGTCAGGCTCAGGAATTGTGGGTGCCTTCACCCCAGAATGGATGCCACACACCCCTGGGAAGCCTGGGTATATAGTAGTCTCTTGTTATTTCACAGTTAGACTTTTGTGGACTCACTGTTTCATGGGTTTTCAAACACTATTAATGTAAATTATTTATTGTGTATTTTTCACTCTGTCATGGGATTTTGCAGTACCGTATAACATATGTATATTGCTCAAATTACCTAGGTTTATGAATTAGTAAATGGTTAAGAACATTAGCAGTGTTTTTCAAATTGTGGGGAAGGTTTATAAGCATGTGAGAAGGGTTTGTAAAGCCTTAAAGTATATATAAATACTAAAATAAATATAACATTGCTACAACACTGATTTTCACTGCTGGCGAGGTTGGCTGGAATGTATCCTCTATGATAAGTGAGGGGCCACTGTAGTGTAATTAAATACAATTTATTTAATATTTTAGATATTGAATACAAATTGAGAGACTTTGCTTCCATCTTGCTATCCATGGGATAAAAAAGAGAGTACTTGATACATGATGGCCAAGGAGCACCCAAGAAGAAAGATCATTGAGCCTTGGGGGCCCTCTCTCTTCCTTATCTGTTCATTTTCTCTCTCAGATTTTACAAGTGAGCACAGGGGAGATTATGGGACTCCAACACCCACCAAACTAAAACCTCAGATTCTTAGATTTAGAAAGGACAAAGATGAGTAATTTTCATATCAGTTCCCTTGAGCCCTGAGGCGTCCCTGGAACTCTTCTCAAGATTTCCCTGGACATTGTTAGTGATCACCATTTCAACATGATGTTACACAGTGCTCGCTTCCTGGTAGAGCTGACCAGGTGCCGACTATGTGGCCTCTTGGAAGTGGCTTCCCTTCCCAGAAACTTAGCTTCTTTATTCATAAAAAGGACATAGATATACTGTGCTCTATTTCAGATTTAAATGAGCAAAAGCATCTAGGATGTTAGAGGGTCTGATATGCAGCAGTCAGACAAAAATATTAGCTACCATCCTCCCCATCCTCACCACACTCACCATCCTCCCCATCCTCACCGCCCTCACCATCCTCACCGTCCTCACCGTCCTCATTATCCTCACCATCCTCACCATCCTCCCCACCCTCCCCATCCTCCCCATCCTCACCACCCTCACCATCTTCACACCCTTCTTCACCACGCTGCCATGTGTGACTCCACAGATGGGAGAGTCTGTGTGACTGACCAGCACCCAAGATAGAGGCATAGTTTTAAAGCCAAAGACTGTGCCAACCTGTGCCAGAATCTCTGAGCTTGGAATGAGAGAACAAAACAGTCTAGGCCCTGTGCCCTTGCCAGACAAGGATGGCTTTTTCACCATTTGTTTATAGGTTTTACAATGATCTCTGAGATTCTCTATGGTCCTTATCAATGTTATGTCGATAGACGGTGAACAAGGGGTGAGTGCTGGACCAGACTGGAGTTTTGCTATTTTTTTCTTGATGATCTGAATTCAGAAAATGTGGGTTTTGCTTTGCAAGAAGGAATGATATGATGTAACTTTGGAGAAGGATGAAGAGGAGGAGGAAGTGAAAGCAATATGAATTTTTATTCTTCCTTCTCCAACTAGGAACAGCACAAGAGGTTTTGTCTGATGACACCTGATGCACAGTGTGCTCTTCAGGACTTCTGAGAGCCCCTGGCCACTTGTGTTTCTTGTGTCCCCCGCTTCCTATCTGGAAGGTGAGGAGTAGATGTGGATGAGAAGCTGCTGGGCCTGGTGGCTTAGGCCCATAATTCCACCTCTCTGGGAGGCTGAGGCATGAGGGTTGTAGGTCTGACCGAGTTCAGCCTCATCAATTTAGTGACTTTGACAAGCAGTATGTATTTAGAAGACCAAAATAGGTCTTCCTTTATCTTGGTCTTAACCATCCAGCAGAAAAGTACAAAAATGAGGTATAAAAAGTAAAGCCATATTAATATGCTGAGCTGTAAAAGGCTCAAGTCAACAACTCCTGATGTTGCCAGTCCTATGGATAACCCACTACTATTATGGACTACTGGACTGTACTGGATTATTTTGTTGAATTCCCAGGCCTACAATATTTAAATGGCAATGGAATACCCATCTCTGACAAAATTAAACAAGAAAAGGGGATATAAATGAAGGGCCATTTTTGTATCTGTATATATAAAATAGGATAGATATACAGCTACTTTCCCTTAATTCAATGAGAAGAAAGATTTGTACTAAGAGTGTTTGGACAGGATATCCTGTGTGTACTATGAATAACCACTACGAAGACAATATGCAATGTGTTAATTACTGAAACTGTCCCACTAATCAGTTCTGAAACTGTCTCATTGCTATTTGTTTCTCAATAAAATTTTAAAAAATTAGTGACTTTGGAAGACCCTACTCAAAATAAAAAATTAAAAGGCTGAGGATGAGGCTCAATGACAAGGCCCTGGGCCACATCCCTGTGACAGACGAGAAGCAAAAACTGTCCTCTTCCCTCTGTTGAAGTTCACTGTTGAAGTATTCGTGCCTGGGCCGTCTCCATTTAAGGAGGCACAGGCCCAGAACTTCTAGGCTCTCCCATCAGGTGAAAATGTTTTGGAGCCTCTAACTAAGGCTCTACCCCTTCTAAGGAGGCATCTGGTATTCCCTTCTGGAGAGATTCAACTTGGTTAGCAGACAGAGCCAGGTAACTAAATGTCACTCCAATAAGTGATAGTGCTCCTGCACACACAGGACACTTTCCTTTAGGGTGAGCTGAGGGCTCTTGAAAGGTTTCAGGGCCTCAAGCGATGACACCCCTTCCCGTACCCCAGGGCTACCAGGACCTTCCCTCCCTTTTCTCCTGCAAGATGGCACCGGCAGAGACATCTTTGCTACCCACCGCCATCCCCAGACAAAACAATGAATAAAATACAATAATAAAACATCAATAGAGGTTGCCTTCTCCACCTCCTGGACTATGTGCCCAAGCGGAGAGAAGAGACACAGCTGGGCTGGAAACACCAGGATTCCCCTACCTCCCTCTCTCGCTGCACCTAGAGCCGCCCCGCCTGCCCTCCCCCCAGGAGACCAGAGGAACTTGGCAAGCCATCTCGTCGCCAATCAATCTGTGGTGTAACAATTAGCACTTAGGCACCACTCCTGCTAAACACAAGCTTAGAAAACACTTTGGAAAAAAAAAAAAAAAGGAAGAAGTCATCAGGGTGGGGAGCCGGGTGCAAGGGTGGGGGTGAAGTGGAGTGGGGGAGGTGGATGTCAGGGAGCGGAGCCAGGAGGAGCCAGGGAGGAAACAGATCAATGCGCTGCGGAGTGGAAGGCAGCTAATACCCTATTATTGACGAGGCCAGAGCACTTTGAGGCGTGTTTCTACCGTGAGCAATTAGCCTGCGCGACCGCAGGAGTTAAGCTAACACCGGGAGCCCCGTCTTCCAGCTGGATGACACTCGCTGAGTAGCGACCCCCGCGGCAGTGGCGCCAGCCTGCAGCCTTAATGGGGCCCATCCGCGGAAGACTCAGCGCCCCAGCCTCCCAGAAGGCCCCCAGCGCCCACACCCCGCCCGGCCCCCTCCCGCTCCCCCACCCTGGTAACAGAATCCAGTCGTCGCTGAGTCTGTCTGCGCCCTGCGCTGCCCAAATTGATTGTAATGGTTTTCTAGCGCGCAGAGAGAGGTGGCTGTTTTCTCGCCTGAGCTGTCGGTTTCCATAAACGCAGGCAGGAGGAAGGGACTCCTCTTGCGAGCCCTAGATCAGATGGAAGGTGGCTTGTGGTGGTCATCCAGGGCCTTCACAGGTGCTGTCCTTCTCCAGTCCTGTGGACCTGGTCAAGAGGATACAGACAAGAGCTCAGACAGCTCCCCTCCGTATGCACATACACAACCGCAAGGCCAGGGCTGGGGCCTGTTTCCCGAGCTGCCTCTGGGTTCGACTCCACTGCCTTACCTCCACAGAATATACACGACGTCTGTCTCCACGGCAGATGGAAAGCTCACCTGAGCGTGTCTTCCCCTGGCACACAGGAGGGCCTGAGGACGTGCCAAGCACATGTATGCTGAGCACAACCGCGGCCAGCCTCCCGTTTTTGTAAGTAAAGTTCTACTGGCCCAGTGCCGCATGCATCCATTTCTGTACCACCCGTGGCTACCTTCCTATGTCAGTGGCTGACTGGAGGGGCTGTGACAGACTCCCTCTACTCCACAGGTTTAAAGGTGCACGACCGAGGTAGTCCTCCCCAGCACCCTTCCCTTCATCCTTCTTCTGGAAGTGAGTCTTCTCTACTGGAGAAAAGTGGGCAGAGACATTGAGGTGTGCTGCCCAGTGCAGTGAGTTGTCTGGTAGCATCTGAAACTGTCCCTCCTCTTAGATGAGGGACTGGGTCACAGCAATTGGTTGTGACCTCATGGGACTTTTCTGTGGATTTCCCTATGCAGGGGCCTCTCTTAACTACATTAGCTCAAATAACCAAATCAGGGGGAACCATAACATGATGGGTAGACCAGCAGTCTATAAATAACTACAGGAACAAGCAATTCTTTACATTTAAAGCCTCCAACAAAACCAGCAGATGAATGGAGATTTCTTCAAGGTTTCTTCTTTGTACTCCCCTGGCTCCTCTTTCCTGCCTTATTCTCTGCCCTGTTTCACGATCCGCTTCCATGAGTTTGGATACTGAGTAAGGTATCAGCTGTCTTGGATCCACCTGGCATAACGGGAGGATCGAGTGAAAGCACAGCTGGAGATAAGGGCATGAGTGGTTCCAACTAGAGCTGCAGCTTCTTGCTTTTCACCAGCAAATATGATGGCTCTCTTCGGCCCCTTGGCATTGGTGGGAATTTCCTTATCTGCATCCTAAGTAAAAAATTTGGAGGCTAGAGGGCCTGCATGAGGTCTGCCATCATGGTAGAAGACAAAGCTGCAGAGTGCAAGGTTTGCTCAATCGAAGCTCTGGGCAGGAGGCGTCTCCGGCTCTCACAGGGGTTCCTGGGTGGGTCACCAAAGCCCGCTTCTGTGGTCGGCACCTTTGCTGTCTTAGGGACAGGGCTGGGGTGCAGGAGAATGGGCTTGGGTGAGCTGCACCCTGCTTTGGAGAGGAGCGTGTTTCCAACTTGCTGTCTCCTGAACACTCCCAGGGGCAGTGGGGCTCGCTGTGAGCCACAGAGGGAGTCAGAGGCTGGTTAAATGAGCCCTGAGGTCTTCCCATGTCATGAAACACACTCAGGCGATGAATCAGTGAACATATTTATTCATGTGTTGCTTGTCCTCTTCTTAGTGTCTACAGGCGGCTGCCAATTCCTGGCATTCCCTGGCATTCCTTGGCCTGCAGATGCGTCACTCCAGCCCTGTCCCTGTTGTCACGTGGGCTCTGTCCTCTATGTCACCACTTGGCCTTTCCTCTGCATTGATCCTTCCCTTTTCTTTCCCATCATTCCCCAACAGGCTCATCTTCCCTGACTCCATCTGGGAAGGTCTTTGTTCTAAGTAAGTCACACTCGCAGGTATGTGAGCCTATCTTGGGGCAGGAAGGGACGCAGTGCAACCTCTGACCTCATGGGAGAAGTTAGGCGGCAACTATGGCAGATGTGTCACGTGGGTCCTAGTGATCCAGGAAGCAGCCCTGAGTGTCCACATCAAGTCCCCTGGCTCCCCCACAGCTCACCACAACTGCAGTGGGGAGCTCCAGGGCTGCTGGCTCCAGGACCCCCTATTGATGCCTGAAACTTCAAAGTCCTGTGTACTATGTGCAGTTTTTCCTTCCATTGGCCTACCTCTGATAAAATTTAATTTATAAATTAGATACAGTAAGAGATTAACAATACCTAATAATAAAGCTAAAAAAATATGATGACGATCTACTATAAGAAAACCACCAGCATCTCCACTCCTGCACCTTGGGACCATTCTTAAGTCAACTAAGGACTACTTGCCTACAAGCACTGGGAAACTGAGCCAGGGGGTCTGAGTGATAACTAAGTCAGTGACCAAGTGACCCTGGGCAGAGCATGATGGGTGGGATTTCACTGCACCATTTACAACAGTGTGCACTCCAAAACTCATGCACTGTCTGAAATTTTCGTTTGTTTTTTCCTTACCATAGCTGACTGAAGATAACTGGAGCTATGGCAATGAAATCATAGGGAAGGAATGACCGTGCATCTTCCAAGCAGGTGCCATGCCCTCTGGGAAGCTGAAAGCCAGTGGGAGGGGACATCTCCTGTCACCTAGACACCCCAGCTCTGCCCGCCGGTGGAACATTTCCAGGGTCTATTCTGTGTTGGTTAGAGGCTCCGGTAGGAGGGGCATCCAGTTGCCACCAGGGGCTACTTCTGCGAGGCAGCTCGCGGGCTTTCACTTCTTTCTCAACTCTCTTTCTCTCTCTGTCCCCTGGCACCCAATGGCCTTCCTGACCTCTCTGCCCCACTACCATAAAACTGCTTGAATGCAGTGTCTCATCCTGCATTTTGGTGGATCCCAAACAGAGATGCAAGGAGACACAAGGAATGAAGAGAACCAGATGTGTTTGTTTCTCAGTCTACAGCCTATCTCTGACCCTTTGAAAAAAGATAAGAAAAGCTGTTTATCGGGAGCCAAGCACTTTCTCTATCCTAAGTAGCAGGTTGGGCCATGTCTCCCCCACCCCCAAACCACATGTCCACACCCTAACCTCTGGGACCTGTGAGCAGGCGGTGTGGGGAAGGAGGGTCTTGGTGTCCAGAATTAAACTGAGGCTCTTGGGATAACAACATACTTGATTACCCACGTGGGGCTTAAAAAACTGGTGTCCTCCAAAGAGACAGCCAGAGGAGAGAAGCTTATGTGAAGATGGGGGCTGAGATCAGAGTAACATCCCCCTACACCAAGGACAAGAACCATTGGCTGCCACCAGGATGGAAGACAGAAGCATGGAAGAGATCATTCCTCAGCCTCAGGGGGAGCCTGAGAACTGTGGGACAGCCCATTTCCATTGCTTTAGGTTGCCCAATGTGGTCACTTTCTACAGTAACTCCAGGAAATGAATTTACCTATGAGGCTCCCTAAGTGAGTGATTATCATACTAATATTCTGCAGCCTGCTTGGAGTATTTCACCCACGTATCTCGGTGGCAGACATGCAGAGAAAATCTAGCTTGCTACTCCCCTCTGTCTAGCTCAAAACCTTTTTCAGAACTGTTCTTCTAGACAGCTTCCTCGGAGACACGCAGGGGGAGAACTGAGCGTGTACCCTGTGTGGTCTCTCACATGACAGCTCAACTACGTCTCCACCAAAACAATCAAAGATGGCAAATTCACCGAATCATGTGCCCGTGTCCCAAAACTGCATGCTTTCTGATTAATTCATGACAGCAGGTGCCAATGGCCTGTAGTTTTTCAACCCTTACTTTAAGCAATCAGCTGGGGCTGGGGTAGCTGCATCATAGAGCACCGCAGGGACATCTTTATGCAGAGGATCCTATGTAGCACTCAGAAGAGTGCTGTGTGCCCAGAGTTTGGCAAATGTTGAATGTTTTATTCCAGCTGCGGCTGAAATTAGCCTATGGAGCAGTGTTTCTCAAATGCAGATTCTAAAACATACAGCAGCTAGTTATCATAGTAAGTTGACATTTTTTTTTTCTAGTATGTTTTCCCTTTTGCCATTTCCTTTTTGCATACAATTGGGATGGAAAATATGTAGCACACTCTTGTCATTCCCCATGGCTTCCCCTGTGGCAGACATCACTAACGGATCACCACGCTCTTCATCCTGAATCCCTATCTGACCCTAAATCCTTCTTAAAGTGAACCAGTCATAACCAAAAAATCAGAGGTGGCCCTGAAAACAAAATCAGTTTGCTATGGTAGGAAGAGAAATAGAAACAAAGAAGTAACAAATATTTAAGAACAGATGAGTGGCAGGACCTGGCCCTGGGGTGCCCTGAGACACTGACTGAGACTGGGCGTGGTGCTGCACACCTGTAACCTGAGGGCTTGGGAGGCTGAGAACAGGAGGACTGCCATGAGTCCGATCTATGTAGTGAGACCCTGTAGACCCTGAACTAAATGCATTAGAAAACAAAGAACAGGTGAGTCCAAAGTAGCGATCCAACTATGCTTCTCAGCTCCTTCATTCTCTTGGGTTACGCACATTTGCAAACAGACACATGAGGGACAGACTCCAAGGCTGCCCCTGCCACGTTGTTGCCTGTTGTCCTGTTTCAGGAGATAGTCGTACTCTTGCTGTTTTCCAGGATCACTGCAGCTGCTTCCTGGGGTCCTCGTGTGGAGTCTGTCCTATGGTTCCAGCTGAGTGGGGATGAATATTTCAGCACAGACGTTCAGGTCCTTTCATGGCCCCGGTGCTTAAAGCCAGCTTCAGCAGTGCAGCACATAGGTGGTGTAGAGCCCCGGCTGACTGCTGACTGCTGTTGGGGCCACCACTACAATAGGCCACCTGTAGTAATGGCACCTGGAAAAACACAGCCTCTTAATGTTTCCTCTCCAGTCACCACCTTCCAACTTTTGCTGCTAAGAGGAGGAGAAATCAGCTTTTAACACTCTCTGGCAGGCCCTCCTCAGCGCCCTCTCATGTATTTGATCGGCCAAAGTGGGGAGAGGTCAGCTGGGGGCCCTCAGAGTGAGCGGGAGGCCCTGTCAGCAAGCTGCGTGTGAACTGGGTGATCAGAGGGAGGCAAGGCCGGCCCAGCGGCCCGGGAATTCACCTGGAAAATATTCCAGGAGGAGCTGTCACGGGCATGCTGAGTGCCCACAGGACGTGTCGGGGAAATTGGCGAGAGCTTTTAGGCAGCAGTCATTTTCTCGCGCAGCGTCTTGCTGGCTTTCTAGTTAGGGGCCCAGAGGGAGTTGGTTGGCATTGAAGAATTAGCCAGAAGAATTGGAGCAGCAACTGGGCGGGATTCAGCATCACTGGGGTTGGAACAAGGTCTTTGCTTAAATCCTATTTGCTTCCATCAACCCCTCTCTAAGCAGGCATGTGGAAAAAGCTTCAGCAGCTATGGCTTCCATTTGTAAAGTGTAGTGCAGGGCTTCTCAGTATGTGCTCCTGGACCTGCACTCTTGGGGCCTGAGTCCCAGGTCTACGCCTTCTCAGCTGGGTGACCTGTGGTGGGTGACCAACCCTTTCTGTGTCTTGGTTTCCTTGTTTGTGAAATATGGACAATGGTGGTACGTACCTATATGTAGGGTTATTAGCAGTTAGGAGGGCTAACAGGTAATTCATGTAACCCTCCCGGCCCTGGAGGGGGGCAGCACCAGCCTCCCCATCTCCCGGGATGAGCAGGCTGGGGCTCAGAGAGCGACAGCAACTTTCCCAGAGGTGCACAGTTGTCAGGAAGCAGAGCAGAGACGGAAGCTCAGTGTGTCTGTCACCAGCAATCTTATTTCTAGCCCTCGTGACCCAGGTGGGATCTATCCTTACCCCACTTTGCACACGGGAAAAAAAATTATAGCTAATGAATCAGCAACCAGTTGCATATTCAAAGCCAGACCTGTACAGCTCCTACAGAGGCAACACCCTAGAGGAGATTCCAAGGAGAGTCGCACTTCCATCCGGGCTTCTCTGGAGCTGAGAGCTGCAGCCCAAGCCTTTGCAGCTCTTGCTCTTTTGAATTGCAGAGCAAACCAAAGCGGAGAAGCAACCCCAGGCTCGGAGGAGTTCACTAGCTTGACCAAGGTCGTGACTTCCCTAGTTCCACTTCCAGATGAGTGGCCGTGCACTCAGACCCAGGACCGTGGAGCAGGGGCTGCTGGACCCAGACGCCCCAGTTGGACAAGGTCTTGGCCAAGCGTCCATCGCCGAGGGCCAGGGAGCGGAGCTGGTAGGCAGAGATGCCCCAATTCAATCCAGTTTAGCTTCCATCTTGCCTCTTGCAAGGACTCGGGGCTCAAGGGCAAAACACTGGTGAACTCTGGAAGCCCGGCAAGGACAAAGGAGAACTAATTAAGACTGAAAGCAAGACAAGGACCCCAAGCGCTGCCGCCTTTCCCTTTAGAGACCCCGGCAGCCCCGCAATTCGCTTCTTTGTGAACAGGCCCCATGGCACTCTCAGAACCCTGCACGCACTCAAAGGGACCTTCCCGTCGGGGCTGAAGAGGGGCCCCCTGAGGAGAATCCGAAGATGTACACATTAAAATCAGACATCGCCGAAACAGCACACGGGTTCTGCCCCGTGGCCCTAATCGCCCTGGGTCCACAATCTTTCTATGGGCATCTCGAAGACAGCATGGAAGCAAAACAGTGAGCTGGCCAAACGGACTGGGGCATCCAGATTCCAAGTGGCCCCTCCAAACCTCTGGAGGCAATGACCAGTTCCTTTTTAAGTCTCATTTTCAAGCCTTGCTTTCCCTTCTTCCACAGGCTTCCTGGACAAGTATGATTTACTTTTTCTCCACAAAAATGGGGATGAGGGTGGCTGAAGTCTTTTTACATCTCCTCTCTCTGTCTGATCTGGAAAGTACACCAACCTGTTAAGGTACAACAGCCATCTGGTGAATGCGGGGGACTGTATGACAGTAGATTGAGCTAAGAATCTAGTGTGGATCTTTGTGAAACATTAAACTGATTTCAACCTCAGAAACTGTCCTATGTAAGAAGCCACAGTGTGAGTCGTCCAAGAACCGGGTTTTCTAGGTGTATTCCTCATGCAAGTGCCTACAGGAGGAGACAGGCACAGTACCTGTCTGTGGGGGTTCTAGGGGGTTTCCCCTCAGGGGGGTTTAAAGCTAGGGAGGTGGAGCCAGATGAAAATAAAAGCCTGCCCCACGTTCCAGTAATTAACCTGCCACCACCAGCGTAGCGGAGGCAAGCTTGTCTTCTTCTACCTGAGTCACGCTCACTTCCTGCCCCAGTCCCCAGCTCTGGAGAACTTCGGCATGTCCACCCAGCTTGTGCCTCTGCTGGAGAGGAGGGAACTGTGCTTGTCCTCATCCCCCTGGATACCCTCAGCCAGCACACATGGGAGACACGGGTTCACCCAGTGAGTCACTCCCTATGGCAGTCCAAAAAGATGTGTGTCATTGCCAGGCCCATTTCTCAGATGAGAAAACAGAGTCCTTGAAAGGAAAAGGAAGTTGCCTGAGGCCAGGTTGTGGGTGTGGTTAGCTGCTGTGGGGCATGGTCCACAGAATTCAGATGTGAAAAAGAACAGCGGGCGCGCTGCTCAAGGAAGGCATTTGTTTCCACTCTGCAGAAAGAAATGCAACTTGCTGTGTTGCAAGTTATTCTTCATAAGCAGTACCCGTCAAGCTAGCAGATGGGAAACTGACTTTCCAGAGCATTAGTTGAAGATAGTTTTTAGCTTAGTGGTAGAGAGCTTGCCTGGCACGCACACAGCCCTGAGCTTGAACCTCAGCAACCCAAGCAAAACACTCAAAAAGAAAAAGAACCCTCACGAAGAATTCTGGATGCATGTCCATAGATAGCAAGCCCACTTCCTGCCTCACGAAATCATTCTTTGATTCATTCATTCACTCATTGATTCATTCAGCACACACTGATCAACTCTCTGATGCCCGGAGGTGTTCCAGATGAGGAGATCCTAACTGTGAACGAGACAAAGTTTGTCCCCTCTTGGGGCTTCCATACTGGGGCCAGGAGAGACAGATAATGTCACAGGCTGAGAAATGGTCTCCCCGGACACACCCATGTCTAAATTCCTGACGCCTGTGAAGGCCACTTTACCTGGGTAAACAGAGGAGAAATGTCTCTATGGGTGTGGCCGGGGAGGGTCCCCGGGTAGAGACAGTCTGGCTGGCGTGGGTGCTCCCACATTACTGATAGGAAGATCAAAGAAGGTGATTTGTCCCACAGGAGAAAGCGCTGTGCAGACGGGGCACAGGGAGCTGGAGGACCCTGGCCTTCCCGTGTCAGGACCGCCTGCATCTTGGTCCAGGGATGCCTCTTCTAGGCTTCCAGCCCTCACAGCTGTGATGGAATAAAGAGCTGCTGTTTCATGCCACAAGGCTTTGGTAATTTATCACAGTAGCCCTAGAAAATAAACCGGGATAATGTTTTAAATGTAAGGCAAATTTAACACAATCCCTATGCTTTGGAAGGTGGAGGCAGAAGGGCTGCAAATTCGAGCCCAGCCTGGGCAACTTGGGAAGACCTCGTCTCAAAATTTAAAATAATAATAATAATAATAAAGTAAGAAATGGGCTAGGCATATAACTCAGGCTGAGGCCTTGGATTCACTGCCTGGCACTGCAAAGACAAAGCGACGCGCCCAGAGCACAGGCAGGGCTGCTGGGGGCCGGATGGGCAGGGTGCTGCGTCGTCGGTGCTGCAGATGGAAAATCCCGAGCCAGGAACTTCCTGCCTTACTTTCCTTCACTCTCTGCGAGCACAGCCTCAAGGCTGACCTGGAGCCTTCCTGGGTGTCTGCCTGCATCCTGCTTGAGCCAGTGGCTTCCCTGATGGTGACAACTCCCCTGCCAGCTGGCACGCCATCCACACCTGCCCAGGGAAGCCTGGGCATCAGCCTCCATTCATGTCACCGCTGTGTGTCACGCATTGTTCCCGAGTTGGCAGCTCCTCTGAAGAAAGGACTCCTTTTGGAAATGTGGGGGGAGGCCAAGTGGGATGGGTGCTGTCCCAGGGAAGTGAGGAGCGGGCTTGTGGCTGCCTCTCTCAGGCACCTGCCTTACGCTCAAGTCCTGGGCATCCTTGTGGGCGTGGCTCGGGCACAGCTGCATCAGACCCACTCACCTCAGCAGGATCCCAGGTGGCTCACATTCTTGTAGGAGTCAGACCATCCCCGGCAGTCACAGAGATAAGGACAGAGACGGGGGGCCTTGCCCAGGTTTCACTGATCAACACAATTGCCAGTTCTAATCTGGTGCTCAGGCAGGCACTGTCAAAGCCACGGACTCCGGGCTCTGCTTGTGCTCAGTGTCCTGGCTCTCTGGTTGTCTTCACTGGCCCTTCATCTACTTCCTGTTTTCCAGAGAACTGTTCTGGATGAAGGTGGGTCCAGTGCTAGCATGAGGGCTGTGGAGTGTGGAGGGCCATGACAGTGCCCCTGGGGACCTTCAACCACAGGAGGAAGAGGGACCAGGACCCAGCGCTGGGACATGGGGGCAGCTCTGTCTCTGACCACGTGGGGCTTTGTGCGTGGCTGATTCTGGCTTATGGGTCCACCCCTTCCTGCATGACCTAGCTGGGCTTCAGGGACCACATGGTGGTCTAACACACCTCTGCCCAAACGCCCTGGCCTTCCCTTCCCTAGAGGTCAGACCTGCGCCCCTCACCGCCTGATGCCCCAGCCTACCCAAGCCCCTCCCCTAGTCCTTCCCTAGGTGTCTCTCTCACTGTAATAAAATGTTCACACATTAAGATCATTTACCCATGTAGTGTCTTCCCACAAAGAATATGCTACACACATATATCGATAAACTAAAGCAAACTTTAAAAAAAAAAAAAACCTTGTCACTGAAAAAAATAAAATGCTTGCACACTTACCCTGCCTTGGTGCTGTGTTCACAGAGACTGCAGACTGACACAGAGAGCAGGACAGTGAGCCCCTGGTCTATGCATGCAAATTCCGCTCACAGCCCACCAGCTCCTAGCCACCAGCTCTTGGGTCTCCTACCAAGAACACAGTCACAGTGCATTAGGAATAAGTAGGTCACTCAGATTCAAACTCCACCCCTGGGAACCAGAGGTGGAGGTGGTGGAGGAAGACCCTGGGACAATCAGTTTGTGAAACTCAGGGGCTCCTGGGGCTGAGACAAGTCTTCCTTTTGGTTCTATGGACTTTTCCTGTGAGAAGGGGCATGACTCAAATACTAGAAAAGAAGAGTAGCATGCAGCGAGGTTAAATGACGTCACTGTATGCAGCTGTCCCCACCTCAGCATGGGTCCCTACCCCTGGCTCCAGAGACAGACGTGTAACCTAGGTAACAGTTGCTCCCTCCCCATCTCTCCACTGGTCCCCATGATGGGCTCCCTGATGGCCAAATGACCTGTGTGGGAAAGCCGGGACAGACACAGAGAGAATGCCTGTGAGACCCAGCCAGGAACCATTGCTCTTCCTAGAGCTTGGATTTCACATTGGAGAGGGGGTGGGAGGCCAGCAGCTTCCCTGTGGATCCCAGCCATGAAGCCAGTCCCGCAGAAAGCAGGGCCATGAAGTGGAAAGAAATGGAAGTGACAAAAGCCACCATTAACCTCTCCATGTTCCTGCAGTGGCACAAGACAGAAAGTTAATCCAGACAGTAAGATTCTGGCCTTGAACTCAGTCTTAGAAGGATTAAGAACAAAAGAACAAGTAGCTTTCTGCAAATTCTGTTCTCACATCTAGAAATCCTGAAGCATCACCTCAGAAGAGCCTATTCTTCCTTACCACACTATGCGGTGACATAATCCCAAGGGGTTGACCCACAGACAGTGAAGACCCAAATGTCAATGTTCCCACCTGCACTAACAATAATCTGAACACTTGGAACCCGTGCGGGTCCACCTGCATGATGGAATATTACTTGGCAGTCAAAAGAGCACACTATGAACACAGCAGTGTGGGTGACTCAAAGGCATCGTGCAAATTCAAAGCAGGCACGGAAGGCTCCAACTTACTAATTGACTCCCTTTATAGAAGACTCTGAAAAAGACAAGGACTCTTCATTCGTAAGACAGTACCATGCAATGATCAAAATTATATGTATTTATAAATGTTTATATTTGTTAACAGATAAGCAATTCATAAACTGTTGTACTGAGCTGAATGCATTAAAAAATACAATGCATGGCATCATCTTATTTTTATAAAATAAAGATGTGCATAGATGCGTGGAGACAGAAAGAAATTCAGAGGGGGATATAAGGAAAAAGCTTCATGAATTAGGCCCATGTAATAAAAGTATAGGTGATTTTTAATTTTCTGCGCTTGAAAGTTAAGTTTTATTCATCTCTCATGAAAACGTACCATTTTTAAAAAATGTACATGTCCATTAAATTTTTAAACATTGATCAAACAACATTGGACATGACTGTCCCTGGCTGCCGTGTTAATAACAGGCGGAAGGGGAAGGGGGCTGGAGCAGACAGAGCAGGTGAGGCCTGACAGCTACATGCCACCGTTCTGCAGGTGGCCCGGGTGCCTCCAGGGACACCTGGGCCGGGCTCTGAGGCGTGGAGGACCCACAGGGAAACACTGACTTGCCCGGAGAGAGCTCACTCCCTTTTCGGGTATCCAGCCCTCCCAGCTTAGAAGACATCTTCAACCTTCCCTCGCTCATCTCTTCTTTTAATAGAATGAAGGCAGCCACAGGCAACGCATCCCGACAGGCAGTTCGAGTTTAATAACGTTTCTGTTGCCATGGCACTCATTTTGCAATGGCTGTACTGAAATACAATTCACCCTGTGTAACAGTTCACCCCCGGGAGCCGCACAAGCCAATCGTGGCGAGTAGACTGGTGGTGTGTCTGTTACTGTGGATGATGTTAGGATATTTCACTGTGCCCAGAAAGAAACCCCGGGCTGTTTGCCAACCTCTTCCTCAGCACTGGGCCATACCACCAACCTGCTTTCTGACCCCACAGATTGGCACTTTCTGGACATCAGGGGCACCTGGAGCAGTGCAGTGTGCGGCTCTCTTGGGGCCTGGCGTCTTTGGCCTTGCACGATGTCTGTTTTCCCATGCTGGGAATGCACCACCCTTCCGTGGCTCCAGCGCGTTTTGCCGATTCCTTCATCAGCCGGGCGCCTAGGTCTCTTCCCACTCTCCTGCTGCGGTGAGCGAAGCCTCTGTGCACGATCACGCAGCGGTTTCTGCGTGGATGTCCTCTTAGCTTCTCACGGCTTGCTGCTACTTCTGAGGAGCTGCCGGGCCATCCCGCACAGCGGCTGGACGCGGGCTGCTCCCCCAGGAGGGCGCCGGGACCCTGGCTCCTTTGCCTCCTCCCGACATAATGTTCCTTTCTGTCCCTTTAATCACAGCTGTCCTGCTGGGGGCGAATGTCGCCTCGCTGAGGGCTGGGCATGCATTTCCTTAAGCTTCTTATATGATTGATGAGCATTTTTATAGCTTCTTTGGAAACATGTCTGCTCAGATCCTGCATCCCTTTCAACTGGATTATTTATTTTTTAATTATTAGGTTGTAAGAGTTCTTTATACATTTTAGAGGCAAGTCCCTTGTCAAATATATGCTTTACAACCATTATCTCTCATTCAGAATTTTCTTTGCATGTTTCTGATGCATTGATTTTATTTTTCAGTTATTTCCATAGCTTTAGCAAAGACAGTGTTTTCTAGTAAGGGTTAAGGGTACAAATTTCACATTTAAATGAATTCGCTCCTGTCAAACTGGTAAAGAGGAAGCTGATTCCACTATGGAGTTGGACTGGAAATTACAGTGTGTATTTGATTTTTAAAACTGTATTCCAAGGGCCAGTGACATAGGTCAGAGGACTAAGTACCTGCTTAGGCAATTGCAGGGACCCAGGTTTGATCGTGGGCACCACATGCTGCGCTGGCCCCTTCCCTGGGCGCGCTGAGCCGGACACAGACTAGGAGTCGTAGCTCACACCTGTAATTCCAGCTCTGGGAAGGCTGAAAACAGGAGGATCACTACGAGCCCGAGCTGCATAGTGAGACCCTGTACCATATGCATTAAAAAAACAAACAAACAACAGCAATAAAAAATTAAACAAAACTGTGTACCAGTAAAAGGTGCATGACCACGAGCCTGCCTCAAAATCTTCCCCCTTGCTTTATACACTTACCCCATCTTCAGTACCACTTTCTGTAGCTGTTCTGGAAGTCTTCTTTCATGAGTGTCATTAATTGCTCTGTTCTGGCTGCCCTGATGTCCCGAACCAGGTGACGATGTTGACCTTTCCTGGTCATTCTGAGTTTGTAGAAGAGCTCACTCAGAGTTGCTCAGTGCCAGATCTAGCTAACGGGAGGCAGAGACCCACCGTGAGGTGTGTGCGAGTCTGCCCTTCTGTGTGGGTGCTTGGCAGCAGCACTCACCGTGTCTTTGTCACCTCTCGTAAGGGTACCCCCAAAAGGGACTACCAGGACTGCTTCCTAAAGTGGCAGGAATCACGGGACTGGTGTGTTCAGAGAGAGCAAGAGCATCTTGAAAAGGACTTGGGGTGGCAATGCATCTTTGATTGTAATTTTTAAAAAATGTCGAACATTCACTGTGTCTTTGATCGTCCCTCGAATTTTATGAATACAAAGGCTGAGGGCGCTGCGGAGCCCACAGCCCAGGGGGCACTGCCGGAGGGTTATCCCACCCACTGCCCTCACCTCTTCCTGCTGTGCCAGGGTGGCACAGGGGCCTGGACCCATGCTGCTCACTCTTGAGGAGCAGACGCGAGGGAACATCTTGCCTGTACCTGCTGCAGTTTCCTGCGCAGAGGCCCCCATATAGGCAAAGCCCGCCCAGGGCTGAGACTCAGGCCCGCAAGGATGGTCGTGTGCATGCACACAGACACGCATTACTCGCGAGCCTCCCGGCAGAGCTGGGAGAGTCTGAAGCGCAAGCTAAGTGTGAGGGACAGGGCACAAGGACAACATGCGTGTGGGTGTCCACTCAGCCCGCGGCCACGCTGCAGTTTCGCTGGCCTAGATCTCTTCATCTGCAAAGCAAAAGAGGGCTGGGCAAGAACAACACTTGGGCCTCTGAAAACCTAAGGCTGTGTTTCAGAAAATTGTTGGTCAGGCCTTTAGCAAGAAAACTGTGAGTACACACATGGGCTAAGGGAGCAGTCTAGGCTCAGGCCGGGCTAGATAGCAATGACCTTCTGCTTGGTGAGGCCCTCAGTCCTGGTCACTCGGCTCTGCCTTAGCATGTAAGAGAAAGGGCTACGCTATTCTCCAACACAGATTTATTTGCAAAAGCAGGTGATTCATCTGCGTTAGTTCCCCAGTTGTTATCTGCTGAGCTGTGGTTGAAGTGTCTTATTTTGTATTTTAGTTCTGTCATTTACTAGCTGGGTGACCCTGAGCAAGCTGCTGAACCTCTCTGAGCCTCAGTTTCCTCACCTGTGAAATGGAGATAATTATTGCACCTGTGTCACAGGCCATGGCGAGGGCTCGAGAGGACAGTTCATAGGAAAGCCCCAGCATGATACCTGGCACACAGCAAATATTATTGAAACCCTGTGCTCATATGTGAACATGCGTGTTCGTTGTGCATTTGTTCTGTGTGTGCTTAGCACAGATGGTGAGTGTGGGTGATGGCGGAGGTGCGCTCACAGGGCCTGTGACACGCCAGTGTGCAGTAAGCGTGCATGCCTGTAAGCTGGCACTGGAGTGTGCAGTGGTGCGCATGTGCGGGAGAAAGGAAGGGGGGGTGAACACACGACAGCTTTGCATAATTAAAACACAGTAGAGATGATTTCAGCCAATACAGAGCAAGAAGGTGCAAACTAGGAGGAGCCGCCTCTGCTGGGCAGGTCTGGAAGGGGGCAAAGGTCACAGCACCCGCAGCCCCTTCCCAGGAGGCCACATCAACCTGCCTTGCCTGCACTTAGACCAGAGCTTGAGACAAACTCCCACAGTGGAAGGAGGCCAGCAGGAGGCCAGCGAGTGTGCCCCTGCACCCACTCTAAACCTGGGAAGTTCATGAGCACAAGGACCCAGCCTCCTGTCCATCCTCTCCTGTTGGACTGCAGATTCTTTGAACAGGCCCTCCAACCTTCTGCTGCCCATGCACAGCAGGAGCCATTTTTAAAAGCCAGCAGCTACGATCTCCCCAGGGGTCACAGTGCATCATTGCCCTTTGCTCCATCTGTAAGAACCCACTTAGTCCAGCTGACTTTGAGGCTGAGGGAAGGAAACTGAGGCTCAGAGCAGCTGTAACAGAGCTGGAGTCCAAATCTACACCCAGCAATCCTTAACTAACAGTTGCACAAATAATCATCTCTTAGTGATGAACACGTGTTCTAAAGAATATGCACATTAACCCCGGGAGGGGCGGGAGCAGGGGCAGGCAGGGTGCATCTTGCCTTTAGACCATCACCTTTATGAATTAAGGTTCAGTTCACGCTGGCTTTAACTTGCTATATAACCCCAGCTGCCCTGGAACCTTTGGCAATCCTCCTGCATCAGCCTCCTGAGTCCCTAGCCCAGCTGGGCTCCACTTCTCAGGGGGCAGCAGGTGGCAGGAAGCAGTGCATGGGTCACATGGTGTGTCCACCTGAGCTTTGGAAGGCTGCTCCCTGGCAGGGATTGGAGGGACACAGTGGCTTCAATGAGGCTCCACCCCACTGGCATGGAGAAGCTCTCCCGAGCCAAGCTTGATTTGACTTCACACATGCCACTGGAGGAAAGGCCATGTGTGTCCACACCAGGAGCCACAGAGGTGGCCACGACTTCCCTTGTGAACCACCCTGCTGCAGTGGGGGACAGGACTCCGGTCTTCGGCGCTACTGACGCCTGGAAGGCAGGACAGGTACAGGAGCAAGGAGGGCACCTTGCGGCCGCAGCACTGCTGCTGCTCCAGTGTCCACAGCCATGCAGGTGTGCTGGCACATGCCTGGGGTCACAGCACTGGGAGGCTGAGACAGGAAGGTTACTGTGAGTTTGAGGTCAGCCCAGGCCACACAGTGACCCCAAGACCAGCCTGAGCTGCGTCAGGAGACCTGTATCAAGTCTCAAATCAAATAAGTGCAAATCTCTTTGCACATGGAATCTCTTCGAGTGACACAGTGGATCCAGCCACGTAAGGCAAACAGTCGGCTTCTCTGCTCCCAGTTCACCAAGGAACAAGCAGAAGGTTGCATGGCTTTCCCCAAAGGCTACCCCCCTGACAGCAGCAAGAGCGAATGATAAATGCAGATGCTGGTTAGGCTGAAGGCTGCGTTCCTGAGTCACAACTTAGAAAGCCAGGTGCCATCGCAGGTCCCTTCTGTCAGGCTCAGCTCCCACATGCTTGGGACCTGAGCATGTGACTTGGCAAGGTACTTATCATGCTGAGACTCAGTTTTTCCATCTCTGAATGGGGCTTCTACCCAAGGGGGATGGGAGAAGTCAACAAGACGGCTCAGGGAAATTGCAGCATGACATCGGATACACGCAAAGGGCTCAATGAATGTGGGCTCTTCTTGTGATGTCTGCCGTTACTCTCATTTGCCCCATGTCCTCCTAGCTCATCTCTCACCCAAAGGACCCTTAGTAGTACAGGGGTTCTCGGCTCCACTTGAGGGGAGTTAGTGGGTCTCCCCTGGGCACCAGAGGGGGAGGAGGCTAATTTCTAGGCATGGAGCTAAGCATGACTGGGGTTCCATTCTTAGGGACCAGCCAACCTCCTGGCAACCTGCTGCCTATTTTTTCACCTCCACCCCCAGAGGACACTCTGATATTTGATTGGTGGCTCTCTTGACAAATTCTGGCAGTCGCCTTTCATTTGGAGCTCTTGTGGTTTCTTTGGAGGAAGAACAGGAACTAATCAGTCTTTCTACCAGGCTACAAAAGAATGCATGCACACCTACAGCCCCGACTCCCTGGCTGAGCTGAGTGCCCAGGGCATTGCAGCTCCAAGACAAAGAACTGGAGGAGGAAGTAAGCCAGGGCACGCACAACCGCACGCTACAGTCATCCTCACACTCTGGGAGGCGGAGGCAAGAGCACTGCAAGGGTGATCCCAGTGTGGACAGCTTACTTGGAAGACCTTGGCTCAAAAACAGGGTTAGGGTGTAGCTCATAGCTTATTATGAAGCTGGCTCAGTCTTCCATGCTGAATAAAGGAAGGAAGGAAGGAAGTGAGGGAGGGAGGGAAGAAGGAAGGAAGGGAGGGAGGGAGGGAAGAAGGAAGAGAGGGAGGGAGGGAGGGAGAGTGAGAGGGAGGGAGGGAGGGAGAGAGAGAGGGGAAGAGGAGGAAGAGAAGGGAAGGAAGGAAGGAAGGGAGGCAGGGAGGGAGGGAGGAAGAAAGGAAGAGAGGGAGGGAGGGAGGAAGGAAGGATGGAAGGGAAAAGGACAGAAGGAGCCCTTTCAAGTAAGCCCCAGCCTCAGGCCTCTGTCTGAGGAGGCCCTGGTCCACGCACTGCACAGCAATCTCTAGGCAGACAGCCACACTGCAGAAGCCACATCATCCCGTGGCTGGTGCAGAGCAGCAGTACTTGCTGCTTGACCATGTGCACAAGGCCCCCCATGAGCAGCTCCCAGAAACCAATGTTCTCTTCTCCATGCTGGTCCAGTGTTGGCCGGACAGACGTGCCCCTTGGAGGACAAGGGCTGTGTGGCCCATACCACTGCTCTGCCTGGCTGGGAGCATTCTGGATGCTGACACTGGTTCCACTTCTGAGAGACTGCAGCCGGGGCCGGGAGAGCAGGGATGACCTAGGGGAACACACATACCCAGATGCCTGTCCCAGGCCTGTCAGCAGTGGCCAGTTCCAGCTTCCACAAGACAAGCTTTCTCCGAGAGCTCTGCCTTCCCAGTTTAGCTTCTAAGTGATCACAACACACTGGAAGGGACCAAACACTTTTACCCAATAATCTCACGGCACCTTCCCTCTCAGCCCAGGCCTGCAACCCTACCCTGCCTGCATGACCTAGTGCAGAGCTGAGTAATCTTGATATCCCCAGTTGCAACATCAAAGGGGACCCAGGAAAGGCTCATTCCCAGAGCCATGTTGGAAGTGTAGGGAAACTGAGGCATGGTGTCAGACAGGCTTGATTATATGTATACTCCTGAGTAACCAAACCCACCATGTGGGCCCTGGAAGGCTTCTACTGGCAGCAAATAAGATTTTCAAAGGAGCATAGGTTGCTTAATGCCACAGACCCCGACCTCCCAGAGGAAAACTCTTGGCTCTGTGATTTCACCTCTTGGAGCCCTTGGATAAAGACTCCCTCCTTTGACTCAGTTTCCACATCTGTGAAATGGGCTGATAGGAATGAGTTAAAGTGAATAGATGTTTACATAAATGTAAGTGGAGGATGTTTGTGGGGTCTGGAGCTCATGCCCAAAGCCCAGCTGGAGCTGAGGAGTGCTGCCCTGGTCACTGGTGTCCTCTTTACTCCCACCCCTAGCCAGGCCCTCCTGCCCCATATTCTGCCTCTGGGCGCTTCTTGACACCACTGTGGATGCTCCAGCCTGTCACCCTGAAGCTCTCTTTGATCCTCTCACCCTGTAGTGGCTTCCTGAGTCCCCGGATCAGAGCAGTCCTTCTGCCGACAGCCAGCAAAGCAGTACCAGGTCCCACCCTCCTCCATGCAGTCCTTCTGATTTTCCTCTTGCTTCCTCCGTCCTATCACCCTGACCTCTTTGGAACCCTCGGGACATAGCAGCAGGCACCTGTCCTAGGGCCTTTGCACTGCCTGTCCCACCCTGGCAGGACTCTCCTTCCAAAGGAATGGGATTCAGGCCCTCGTCTCCTTCCAGTCTCACAGCAAGATGAGACCCAGTCCAACAGCGGGATGTAACCCCAGGCCCACCCATGCTTCTCTGGTTTCCTGTCCTCCTCACTGTGCTGCTTCTTTCTTCCTTGTTCCTGAACCCCTTGTTGTCCTCTTGCAAACTGGCCAATTTAGCAATCAATTTCAGCTTTTCAATAACTTCCTTCCGTTAAAATGCAAACTACCCCAAGTCAGACCTGTGTGTTCAGGGCCAAGCGTCCCTGGCCCTGGCCCCACTGTCCTGGATGTGTCTGGCTTCACCTCCTTACACACCTCTAAGCTTTGGGTCCGCACTCTGGGTCCGCACTCTGGGTCCGCACTCTGGGTCCGCCCCTTGATACCTGACCGTTCTGCAGCAGCAGGCCTTGCCTTTTCATTTTGCAAGGAGCCTTGCCCGCCCTCGCTGTGGAAGCATGCGGGGTCCACAGTAGGAGTGTGTATAGAAGGACTGCTGGGGCCGGGTTGCGGCTCAGCTTCCTGCCTCCCTGGACACTGCGGCCTCTCTCCCCGGCCCTCCACCCTTCTCTTCTGAAGGAGTATATATTGATGGAAGTGGACAAGGAGAGGAGTCAGTCTGGGCATCAGAAAGCCTGGAGAAGATCGCCCGCAGCAATGGAGAAGACGCAATTACTCCAGCAGCTGTCCGCCCGCCCGACCACAGCTCAGAGCCGCCACTTAATGTAATTGAGTGTGAAGGCCGGCTGGAGACGCAGGCGCCCGCTGCCCCCGCTCCATAGCATAGACACTATTGGTTGCTAATTGGCGCCAGTGGGCTGGTGCTAATTGTCCCTAATGCACTCGGCTTGATGGAGGACTGAGGCTGAGCGATCGGGGTGGGGGCTCCTTGGGAGACAGAGGAGGTGGTGGGCGACCAGCGCCAGCAGACACTGCTCATAAAAGTTGGAACGAGCTTTAATTTTGCATCAAATATTTAAGCAGGCTTGGGTGGGCTGGAGGTGGAGGAGGACGATCAGCTTTGCTTGCGGTAACCCACAGGGGCCTGGGGAATCAGCCCCCTGCCATCCTTATCAGTGGGTTATCCAGACGCGTCATGTCCCTGGCATCGTCTAATTAATTGTGTGAATTTCTAATGATCCTTTTAGCCCCCCTCTGGCTGCTCCCCTCTGCCCCCGCGCCTGCATCTGGGCCCTTCCCTCTGGTGCTAGCTCGGTTCTGGGTGCTGTGCTTGAAGGAGGCGGCTGGACTTGTCCACAGAGAGAGCCAGCTTGGGAAAGAGAAATACAGAGGAGCAGGGATGGCTGTGAGCCCTTCGTGTGGCCTCTATGGGAGCTGCTCTGGGCCTCAGTGTCCCTGAGCAACGACTGTCCGACGAGTGAGTGTCCAAGGGTGGGCCCTCCTTGCCCGACCCCCACCTGCACGAAAGGATGCTGTTTGGTTTGTCTTAGCAAATTACAGGAAATGCATTGCTATTGCATGGGATTCTGCACACATAATATTGAATGATGACACAAAGGTATAGTAGTTTGGTGTGTGTTTATTAAATAACTAGTTATCTCGGGCAGGAGGGTCCTTGGACTATAGCATGTGCTGGATTTCCATGATATAAATTCTTCGGGCATGATTGACTCCCGAATGACAGGGTGATATTACCCAGCACAGGTGGAAAGGAATAGTCGGTGGAGAGGAGAGATATAATATTTCTACCACATGGCCAAGACACATGAAGTGACCTCAGGAGTACATATCACAGCAAGCTCTACTGAAATAACAGGGCTGCGATGAGTTTTGAGTATGTCTTATCCCTCTTTACTATAATGTCATTATGTCTATATCATTGAAATCTTAACAGTAACCCTATCTAACAGCTGACCAGCAGAATTTCTGAGAACTTAACAGTGGCTCTAGTGGGGGGCCAGTTCCAGCACACGTAGGGGTGTGTGTATATGGAGGCGGGGTGCTTGCACCTAGAAACCTCAGGATTCCCCAGACTGTTTCGGCTAGGGCAAAATTAAATTTTAAAAGTATTCAACTTATAATCGATTTAAAGGAAACTAGTAAATGAGTAAGGGCCACAGAGGACTTGTACAGAGACAGAGACAGAGCACGAAGCTGGTGCTGAAGTGATCCCTAGCGTTGGGCATCCCTTGTCCAGGACGCATGGGACCAGGAGAGGCTAAGGCTGTGGCTCTCAGCACAGATGCTGGAATATCATCTGCCTGTGTGTGACGAGACGGCCTGGATCCGGGGCTCAAGCCTGAAGGCCAAGTTCCTTTACATTTTGCAAACCCCTTATGTGCACAGACCAGGGTTAACTGTGTGGGGTTTTAAGAGTCTCTGTACTTCGACTGAAATGGCCAGCCAGTCCCATGTGGAATTTCCCATTTGTGACACCAGTGCTGGAGAAGGTCCAGGATTGGGAGCATTTGGGACTCGGGGTGCTTGGTTGGCAGGTGCTTATCTGTAGCAGCTGGGGCTATGCACACAGCGTAAGCATTGCGACGCTGGCTCTCCGGTGCTGAATGTGTGGAGAGGCTGCCAGGAGCTTCTGGTCATTGCTAGCATGATTCTGGCGGTGACTGAGCCGGGATGGCCTGGGTTCCCTGCCCCCACCGCCATGCACCAGAAGATGAGAAATGGCCATTTCACAGCCTGCCCAGATTACTGATGGCTTTGTTCTTTTCCGAAAGCCCAGGCACCTCATCCGGTCCCAGCATCTCTACTTTTTTGACTCAGGTTTCTGACTCTTCCCTGGGCTATTCATCCTTTCTCTGCTCTTGCCTGCATGGCTGGGACTCCTTGTAGCCCTGTCACCCACTGGGACCTTCCTAGGATAGACCATAAGGAGCACGAGTGAGAAGAGGGAGGAATGTTCTCCGTAAGCAGGTCACCCTAGAGCGCTTTGCATGAGTTTATGACACTGTCATTGTTATCAGTTATGAACCTGGGTCGGGGGATTGCAAGTACAAGTGCCCATAGGGGGCAGGCAGGGATCATAAATGTAAAAGGCAGGCCAGCTGGGGGCCGAGGCAAAGTGGGGAGCCTATACCCTCAGAAGAGACCAGGGACCAGCACTCCGCTCACTCAGTGGCAGCCGGAACCTGTCACAGGAGCTGGAAGTTTGATTTGTGCGAGTGCTTTCCTGTGCTGAAAAAGCCCACGGCACGGACATGGCCTGTAAAAAACATCAGAAAACAGAGAAAATAAGAAAATAAAACAACTCACCTTACTAGAAATTAGAGACCGCATTTTGGAGTTTACAGCAAGCTGTTTAGTGTATTTTCTAGAAAGCTCAATTTTAGTGTGAACATTCGGCTGCATCTTCAAATTGTCTCCTGGCCAGTGTCATCATACTGTGTTGACACTGTACCTTGTGGTGACAGCAAGCCTGGTGGCGGGGGCGTCAAAGAGAGCTGTGAATGGTGAGGCTCATCTCCAGTGATGAGAGAGCTCTGGCAGCAGGCTTTGAAGATTTGCAGATGGACCTTTTGTGACTTTGATCCAAACAGCACAGACACTGTGTCATGTCCCCTTTCTGGCCACAAACCAACACGTTCTACTTCCTTTTCCTTAAAATTCTACCTACATCTTAGGGTTCTGAGCCACCAGGGACCATCTCAGATCCTCTTAGGCTGCTGTATTGGATACCCCGAGCCACTAAACCGCAGCTCCAAGCTGGCTTAGTGCTTGGCCTTGTGAGTCAACCTGTTGTAGGACAGATTCATAGATAAAATGTAGAATGGTGCCCGCAAGCCTCTGAGGTTATTTTTCCTTCTAGCAAGTAATAATCAGAATGCTGACTCTTGCAAGCGCCTGATGCTGACGATTCATGTATGCCTTCCCTTCCCTTCCCTTCCCTTCCCTTCCCTTCCCTTCCCTTCTCTTTTCTTTTCTAATGTCTTTGGTACAGAGTCTCACCACACAACTCAGACTCATAGTGATCCTCCTGCTTTTAGCCTGCCCAGCACTGAAATTACAAGCATGCACCACTACACCCAAACTAGTGCGGCATGTGATGCCAGGGATCGAACCAGTGTCCCTGTGCTTGCCTAAGCTTGCCTAAGCAGGCGCTTTAGTCCACTGAGCTATCTCACTGGCCCCACATATCTCCATTCTTCACCCTTACCCTCAATATGGCACTGAACATGGTTTTGCCATCTTCTTTGCCTGCATTCTTGGTTATTTTTAGCTAAGATTTCTGTAGGTAGAGTGATAGGATCTAGGCCTCTGGAATTTGCTATGGCCCTTTTGAACTACTTTGTCTTTTGTGCACCTTGTCTAATAGCTTGGTAGCAGCTCTTCTGTTGACTTAGTCTAACTTCCAGTGAAAGCAATTCGTATTCCAGCCTGTGGTCATGAGTCTACCACCAACGGCATAGATCGGTAATGCTAAATTTAAACCCCAGGGCCACAGATTCCACCCCCACCCTTACCATGGAAGCTGCAGTTAAGAATTCACAGCCATCTTTAAAATTCCATCACTGGTTCTGCTGTTGTCATTTAATGCCATGCTATGACATCATTAGAAATGGTGCCTTTGGGCTGGGGAGATAGCTTGGCAGCATAAACACCTGCCTAGCAAGTGCAAGATCCTGAGTTCGATTCTCGGTATCACATGACATGCGGGCCCTGAAACCCCAGGCATGCTGTGCTGCCCGGCCACTGAAACCAGGCTTGGTGGTGCAAGCCTGTAGTGCTGGGGAGGCTGAGACAGGAGGATCAGTACAAGTGCAAGCTGCGCAGTGAGACCCTGTACCAAGTACATAAATAAAATATATTTTTAAAAAATCGTGCCTTCATGTATGTGTGTGTATACTGACATTCATATTTATATATAATGATGTGTATGTAGCTCATTCTGTGTTGTGGAGAAAAGAAAATACAGGTCAAAGATCCTTCGCTCTGCTGGTCCTCTGAGCAGACAAATGCCCAGTGGCCATGAGGTTTATTCCCAGCAGCCAGTCTTTGACGCAGAGCTGCAGGCATGCAAAGACCGGCTGAGCTGATTTCCCGCACGCCCAAGAAGTCTGGGCCGGTGCTGGTTCCATCCCTTGTCTGACTTCACCAATCCAGCTGCACCCGAGTTACATCTCTTGTTGCTGTAGCAATCCCGTAAACACAACGCAAAACACAGCCAGTGCTCTGTGCGCAGCACGGATGCAAATGCGGGCTCGGTGAATGTCGCTGTTATTAGAGGCCAGGATTTGACTGGGGCGGCCTGGAAGAGAAGCGCCCAGACAAGCTGGGGCCAGGAAGCTCCCATGCTGCCCTGGGGCCGGGGGGGGGGGGTTGGGGAGTGGGGGGGTGGAGAGCAACAGCAGCCATAAAAATGATAGGAAAATAAAGAAGGAAGGCTTTGCATCCGCCACCAGCATATGGACCAATTCCCAAGTGGAGCTGGGTGAGAAAACAATTGTGAACTTGTTCTAGGAGTTGTCTGTGTAGTGAATGAGCCTAGACCTCCTCTTCTTCCGCCTCCTCCTTCTCATTCCTCCCCCACCCCACCCCCCTTTGCCGTCTTAGTGGGAAAACGGCATCTTAGCACTAGAACAGAAACTTCAAGCACTTCACACCAAGAGCTGCAACAGCAAGTTGATCTTCTCCCTTCCCCTTGGCTTCCTTTTCTTTGTGTTTTCTTTCCCCAAACATGAAAGCAGGGACAGAAATTGGGTTACAGAATGAAGCTTGAGGGAGTGGGACCAGGTGTGAAGTCCCCGGAGCTTAGGGCAAGTGAGATCCCAGGGCCCCAGGGCAAAGAGCTGGGACATGGCCTTCGCTGTCCAAAGTGAAGGTTTTCTTGCCTCGGTGGTCTCTTTCATCCTGAAGTGATTTTTTTTTCTGTATTTTAGGGAAGGGTCTACAGGGTGTTCAGGGTCTCACTACCCTGATCTATCAGACTTATAGTGATCTGCCTCTTTACAGCCTCCCAACAGCTAGGATTACAGGCGCACCACACCCAGTCTCAATTGCTGTCTCAGGCCACCCCTGTGGTGGGGCGACCCAGTAGGCCCAGGAATTGAACCCCCGAATCCCCAAACCCCAAACCCCCAACCCCTATGCCTGTAGGTGGGTGCTTTAATCCACTGAGCTATTTGGCCGACCCTAGCAGTGTCTTCTGTAGCAGTAAGCACCTGATTCTGGACCAGCCTGGGGCCTGCCTCCCACTGGCACACGGGGGTATTCCTGCATCACCCTGCCCTCCTACACCCTTCACTGCACTACAGGAGAGAGAGCAAAAGCACGCACCTGGAGCATGCAGGTCTGCCTGGATCTGTGTGGGTTGCCTTCGAGGCCCAAGGAGCTCAGTATGCGTGTGAGCAGCCAGGGGCACGCCATCCCGCAGAACCCATTCTTCTTTGCTATCCCAGGGTTGAACGCAGGGCCTTGGCACAGAGCTGCAACCCCAGCTCTCTTTATTTTAGAGCTGTGTCTCTAAATTGCCCGGACTGGACTTAGTTTTCGATTGTCCTGCCTCCACGTCCCGGAGGTCTGGTGCTACACGCATACTCTGCGGATTGTCCTACACATCCTCTTGTCAGCAGTGCAGCCAAGGATTTTGCATAATTTTGTCACGTGGTAAGGATCACCATGATCCTATTGCCAGAGCAAGCACTGAAGGACAAGAGCCTCACAAACTTGACACCGGGTCGGGCACCTGGGAAGCAGTCAGCTGCCCTTCTGACTTTGCATGTTTGGGTGCCAGAGTAGACGCCCACTAGGCTTTCTTAAACATTTGCTGACTGACTGATGGAGAACCTGCATGGCAACTGGAGTCAGAAGTAGCATGGGAGGTGGAGAAGGGCAGATGGACACTGGCTGGTTAGTGATGGGCAGCAGAGAGTGGCAGGGTCCTTCACCCTGGAACCTGGGAGATGGGAGGACAAGGAGAGGGTTAATGGCTGCACATCCTGATTGCTCCATGTTCAGGAAGAGAGTGTGTGCTGAAAATTCAGGGCATCCCCCGTGGTTCTGGAACAGCACAGGAACTACAGAGAGTGGAGGGAAGAGGGAGGATGGCAGAGGGAAGCCCTGGGATCTGCAGGGGGATGGTGACCCTGACCAGAGGCAGGATCGAGTGGGTGGTGCAGGTGCCTCCTCGCAGGGCAGCTGGTCCAGCCCCAGCAGGATATCTGAGCCCCTGGAGAGGACAGCAGTGCCATGATCTCGGGGTGACACAGGCTTTCCTTTCCTTGCCCTGGTGGTGTTTGACTGAGTTTTTTCTCCACAAATCTTCCTGTCTGAGCCTTTCCCATGTTGCCTCCTTTGGAACCAGGTTTTTGTTGTTATCCAGGGATGGGGACACTGGACTAGCTGAGCACCGCAGAGCAGTGTCCTGCCTGCAGCCCTGGGCTCTGCTCCCCAAGGTTTATTTTGCCTGGAGTTGTTGGAATAACACAGCGAAGCAGATCTTCTCATTGGACACAGGTCCCGCTGAGCCTCACAGATCCTGCGCTTCAAGGCTGGACTTGAACTGGGGTCTGGTTCTGTGTCCTCACTAGTGCTTCCATCACACCACACCACTCCCCAGGGTCTGGTTCTGGAGCCACACTGGCTAAGGTGACCAACTGTCCTGTTTGCACACGGCCGAGGGCTTACAGTAAATCCAGGACAACTGGTCCCCTCACTCCTGGCTCTGCTGCCGCTTGTCTGACCTGCGTGAGCTAACCAACTTCACTGTGCCTCAGTTTCCTCTCTGAACAAGGAGGTTGGTGACTGTGATTCCAGTGTGAGCCATCTCCGAACAGATTCCGGCCTGTGTGGGCCCATAGGTGGGCAGGCAGCATTTTTGTGGGCTGGGTGTGGTGTCCATGCATTCCGAGAGGCAGCGACAGCTTGGGCTCCTTTGCTGAAAGCCGGGCGTTTACACACGGGCAGAGCTGGGGCACTGCCAGCTCCTCCTCGGTCTGGTGGGGTGACCTTGAGCAGTCACCCGAGGGCTTGGCTCTGCCCTCATCGGGCACTACTGGTCCTGGAAAGGTGGTGCAGGGTGAAGTCCTGGGCACAGAGCCAGGCTCAGGTGAGCCCTCAACAGCAGTGCCTGGTTTGTCTCCAGCTGCCTCCTTGCACAAGGTATCCCCTGTGCCCTGCCCCTTCAGTGAAGGTCATCAGGGTGACAGCAAGAACAGTCTGTGTCTTGGCATACATATGCCTTTCCTGAGGAAAGGGTTTGGGAGCCCCAGCCAAGCCCTGCAGCAGGGCCCGGAGCTGTCTTCCTTCACCCAGGGAAGCAGGGGTGCAGCTGGTGTTGTGCTTCCCTAGAAGGGTGGAGGAATGGAGGAACAGGTCTCTGTGACCCAAGCCCTGCTGGCTTTCTCCTGGCTGTTTGAGAAAGGGATTAGGAGCCTAAATTCTGGGAAAGGCAAGACCTGTGGGTGAAGGTGAAGTCGCTTCCTCTTTTTCTGGCCCAGTGGCTATGGGTGTCCTTCAGGATGAGAGGCCACGTCTCACAGAGATGTGGGGTTTTATGGGGTGTGGTAACCTTATGGGCTCACTGCCCTCATTCATCTACTCCTTTATCCACTTACCCACTCTTTTATTCATTCCTGACCCACTGTATGGCCAGCCTGTCAGAGATAGCTGGAAATGAGACAGTGGGGGTCATTGTGCCCTGTCATAGTGTACACATCTGTTTTCCCCATGAAAAATTACAGTGTGAGGCTGGGAGATAGCTTGGCAGTCTAAATGCCTATTGGGCCAGCTCAAGGGCCCAAGTTCTATCTCTGGAACTGCGTGCCATGCCATGGGATTATAGGTATGCACCTCCACTTCTGGTGAGACGTTGCAGTTGTTTTGAGCAGCCTAAATGTCCCAGCTTTTCAGGATGCAGAGTAGAGATGGTATTTGGTGTATTAATTTAATTACAAGAATGCTATTTTAAATCACTTCTTTGAATTGTCATCCTCTCCCTGGCAGCCCCTACTCCAGAAAACAGAGTGTCTCTCTGTTCTACTCTCCCTGCCTCCTTTGTGTCCCTTGTCCTAGCATTGTACGGTGGCTGGGGACAGATCAGCCTTCTCTGTCTCTTCTCAGATGAGGACACAGCCCCTCCTCATCTCCAAATGACACCGTCCCCGGGTGCCATTTGGCTTATTCTGAGCTGCGTGTGTCTGCTCCTGTGCTCTCTGCCCTCACGACAGGTCTTTTACTGGTCCTGCTGCTGTACACTTACTGTGCCCCTTTCACAGAGGCCTCCTGGCAGCGGCGTCTGACCTTGCCTTCAGTGGGCCGTCTTCATACACCGATGGGGCCGACACTGGGATCTTCTCGACACTGACATCCCTCTCTTCTTAACTTAGGCCATGGAGACCAAAATGCTCTTCGGGCACTTGGGATGTCACCCTCTCTGTACCTGCATGGAACACGTTGTGGGTGACAGGACCCTTTGGCAGCAGGCTGCAGGAGCACTGTCACCATCACCATCAGCATTAGCAGCCTAACCTCAGCAGTGCCAGGTGACAGTGACACAATGCTGCTTTGGTCGTGTCACCAGAGAGGACATCTTAGGCAGGAGCAGCAGGACCAATCTCCATCCGATTTCAGGTCTGCTGTTCAGGCCTTTGGGTTCTTCATACAATCTGGCTCTACCATGCCCCAGGGCCTCCGAGGACCCCTTGGCAACCCCCAGGCCCTGCTGCCTCCTTTCTGTGTTTGTCTCTAGCACTCACTGTGCTCTGTGTCTTCACTGCCAGAATCATGAGACATCAGTATGGTCTTAAAAGCTGAACCAGACAGACCCCAGTCCATCCCCAGGCTCTGCTCCTTCTCTGGGCCCCTGGCAGCCCCGGCCTTAGCTGCGGTCCCTCTGCTAGGAGCTGGCCCGAGCATGGTGGGAGCCCAGAGAAGGCCACTGATGCTCTGAGTGTTTGCATGCAGCTCCCATCTGAGGGCGTTGAGTCACAAGGGGGCAGAGCTCCTCTGAGTCAGGATCCTGGGCCTCCCGGAAGCCTTTATCTGCATGACAGGTGACCCTGGTTCCTTAATGCCACCACCAGTGTCCAAATTACAGCAGCACCAAGCAAAATGAAGTTCGGCTCTTCAAGGGCAAGCCCACAACCTCTTAATGCCCATTCGGTGGCCAACTAAGAAGAGATGTCCCCAGTTGTTTACTGTGGCGAGCTGACCTTCTCCACCACTGTCCGAGCTCTGGAGGAAAGACATCACTGGACATGTGGAAGGGACCCTAGGGACCCTACTTGGAAGGCAGGGCCATAGCCTTGTGCTTCTCCTCCTACACCCCTGGTCCTGTGAGCTTGGTGATCACTACTGGAAGGGGCAGGCAGCCTGGGGAAAGGATGTGTCACCCCCGAGTAAGCAGGAGACCACAGCTGGGATCACAGCTTGGGGTCAGACTCTGTGTTCAGGGCCGTTGGCCATTACCGCCAGCCCTTCCACCCACTCCACAATACTGCTGATGTGCATATTACAGAGGAGAAGAGGAAATAAAAGGTCAGAGATGGAAAGAAGCTAATTCATGGTCACACAGCCTGAGAGAGCACACCAAGTGAGAAGGCCCAGCAACGAAGGCTGCCATCTTGAACTACTGGGCCCCTCCTTCTGCCAGGTGCAGACAAGAAGTGGAAAACTGATCCAGTCAACCGGACCATCCTCTGCCTCAGAGAGTGAGGAGTCTTCCTCTGCCTCAGAGCTGAGAAGTAGTTCTGACAGGGTTGATAGTAACCTGGATGACCCCAAAGTGAAAACCCATTGACTCTCCAACTGCACTCTTAGGAAACTGCCTCACGAAATAGTCATGCATGAGGGCTCAGTGGGGCTTCTGAAATGCTCATGAAGCTTTGTAGAGCAAACCTGGACGTAGCCTGAGGGCTCAGCCAAGGGGGAAGGGCCAAGTCTCCCCCGGCAGACAATGGCAGGAGAAGGGGGTGGTTAATTTCCTGGGCATCCCAGCGCAAGTTCAGATGATGATGGTGTCAACTTGCCTAGATGTGATGAATAATGTCAGCTCTTTGGTAAAGAACTAGAAATGGGAAGCAAAGAGTCCTAGCTGTGACTTAATATCAGAAAAGGTAGGTACCTCAGGGACTACGAATGAATGGTGGTCCCCCCAAATTCCATCTCTTAGAATCTCAGCCTATGACCTTTTCTGGAAATAGGGCCTTTATGAATGAATGCAGGTAGTTATAATGAAATCATCCAGAATTTAGGGCAGGTTGTAAATCTGCCAAAAAGCGTTTTCATAAAAGAGAAAAAGGAGGGGGAGAGAGAGAGAGAGAGAGAGAGAGAGAGAGAGAGACAGACAGACAGACAGACAGAGACAGAGACAGACAGAGAGACAGAGAGAGAGACAGAGAAAGACAGAGAGATAGAGAGATTAGACTCAGAAAGATCACTGGAAAGTCAGGGAAGCACAGAGCAGAATGCAGAGTGGTGTGCCCACAAGCCAAGGCTTGCTGGAAGCACTCAGGTGGGTGAGACTCAGCCACTAGCTCCCACAGGGAACCCCGTGGCAACACGTGGCCTTTGGACTTGTTGCCCCCAGAACCATGATTGAATATGTGTGTCATTTTAAGCCAGCAGCCAGTGCCGCTTTATTGCAGCAGCCATAGGAACCTGACATAGATACTGAAAAGGCCATCCATGCTCTGACGGCCGCAGGCATCTAGCTTCTTGCGCTCCTCATGATTAGGATGTTTCAAGACCATGAAAGTGCATTAATTTTGGAATCAGATGTGAAGTTAGAAAAGGGACTCAGGGTCTCATGCAGGGTTATAAAAAAGAGACAGAGACACAATGAGGTCCTATGGTCAAAGAGGTTGCAGCCTGGCTGGCGGCTTTCTGCCTACACAAATGTCCCCTGACCCTGCACCTTTCCAGGAAGCCCTTGCTGAGCAGGCCATGGTGTCCTCCAGTTCTTCCCTTATTACAGCCTCGGCTTCAGAATCTCCATGTAGGACACACACAGGAAACACACAGCCCTTGCTACAACAACACCAATAGCAAGAGCAGCAGTAACTTGTTTGGAGAAAGCAAAAAGCCTACCAGTTTATTTTAAGTCTCCCAGGTCTCATCTACTAGCAAATGAGTTATACAAAAAGTCTATTCGGGGGTCCACTTCGCTCCTTGGAGTTCAGCCCCACATTGGTGTCACTGGTTGAAACACTAGCTCTGAGTCTGCGCCAGCCCATGCAAACCTAATTTGGCCTCATGGGTAAAAGTGAGTCATATATATTTAAAAGCATTGGTATGAATGCTTCAACCATCTTTGTGCTCTCTAGCTTCGTTTCGATTCCAGTTTCCACTACTAGAGTGGGATTCATTATTTTATTTTTTATATTTATCCTCCAGTTTTCAGCCTCCCAAGCACTGGGATTACAGGAGCACGCCACCACACCCAGTCTCACGGGCTGTCTCAGAGAGCCCTGGGGCTGGGGCCAGGGCCGGCAGGAGCTTTAGTCCACTGAGCTATCTGGTTGGCCTCTAGAGGAGTATTTTTAGGAGTTAAAAATCCACTGCTTGGCCTAAAGAGCCATAGAGGTGGCCAAGAGGTTCAGTGTCCTTCACTTGACAGTCAAAGCAAAAGCAGCACGGGGCTGGGGGTGCAGGACCATGGCAAAGCGCTGACCTAGCATGAACAAGAGCCCAGCTTCTTCCCCCACTAGTATGGAAAAGACAAAGGCTTCTGGGTAGAACTGGAGCTGGCGATCAGCGGAAGTCTTGTTATCCAGGTGCAGTCATGAAGGAGAGCTAGGACGCCTGCAGGTTCACCTGGAGAGGCACAGGGCAGGGCGAGGCAGTGTGGCTGGCCACTGTGTGCCCATCTGCTGCGCAGACTGCAAGCTCTTTCCTGACGTGCTTGGGTGGATGCTGTTTTCCTTCTGAACAGTCTTGCCAAAGTTTCACTGTGCCTCATAACTTTGAAAGGATGTAAAAATGTAAAGATTTCCCCAACATGATCACATTTTCAGGAGCAACATTATATACTGAATGACTGACTATACTTTTCCCCTTTGAAAACTTTTCCCTCTGTGTTTCTCTCTTGTGCTGGTCTTTGGAGTCTAGACCTGCACAGTGGGTATCCACCCCTGAGAAGGCCCCAGGGACTTTATGGGATTCTCTGAAGGTCCATCTCAAATGTCCTCCGAAGGAGGACAGGTGTGGTCGTAGAGGCCCTGAAGGCGACAGGCCCATAGACATTTCTTTATGACACTTGGCAGGTTTACCTCAGTAACTCTTTGAGTTTGCATGCTAAAAGCTGTCTGGCCCGTTTCTCTGTCTGGAATCATCACTCAGTTTGAATGAAACTCTGGGCCGGAGACAGGAAATAAAGCCATCTACATAAAGGGCATGGGGCTGGGGAGTAGTTCAGCGGTCTAAGCACCTGCCTGGCAAGCTCAAGGACCTGAGTTCGATCCCTGGTACTGTATGTGGTGCCGGCCACCGAAACCTGGCATCACGGTGCATACCTACCGTCCCAGCACTGAGCAGGCTGAAACAGGAGGATCACTAAGAGTCTGAGCTGTGTAGCGAGACCATGTACTGGATCAATCAATCGATCAATAAATAACTAGCTGGGCCTATCCTGTTACATCAAGGGAATTGCCCAAGACCATTTCAGAGCTGCAACTCTGGGTAAGTCTCACAGTCAGAAAACGTCAGGGCACCATGATGGCGGTGCGCAAGGGGATGTTCAGCATTTTCCCCACATGGGACCTGGGTAAGATTATAGCATCCTCTCATAGCATCCATGAGTTTTCTGAGGGCCTGTCTTAGTCACAAGAAGGGGCAGAGGAAGGGAGAAAGTGTAGTGATGTTTAGGGTACCTCAGCTGAGGCTTTGTGAGGTGGTATTGCTTCTCCCCATTCCGTAGCAACCAGCCAAGGGGTTATTACTGCCCCTGCCAACCAGTTACCAACAGCATTTTTTAAGCAAGGTGAAGCAGCTCACCCAGGGCCACACAGCACCCATGTGGCAGAGCAGGGGTGGGAGGAGCCACTTTCTGTGTGCCTGGGCCCCTCTGCCTCTTAGCCGTCTGCGTCTCCTTGTTTCTGCTGGATGAATTGAAATCTGGGAAACATGCTTTCCTCTTGGCAGGAGGCAGGAGGAGCCAGAGAAAATAGAGAATCTTTGTTCTAGCTCAAAGGCAAACGACATTGAGTTCCCAAATTCGGGCTAATAAGGGCAAATTCGTTATGGCCACTTCAGAGGAGGTGTAGGCTTTGGGGAGGGGGTAGGACGCAGTGAGCGTGAATGCTGAGTGCAGCCGTGAGCATGCACAATTATTGTTTCACAGCGGATTCACACTGTTTTGAAAGGCCAAGAGGCACCAAGAGGAAGCGAACAGAGGAGCATTACAAATTCATTACAGGAACTAACTGCTTCCATTTGTGCAAGGGGCTAAGGGCTGGGACTAGAAGTCAAGTGTTTAATTCCTTTGTACACAACTCTGCCCCCTGGAAACAGGTCCCGGGAGGGAGGGCCACGCTTCGTGGGACAGAGAGTTGAACTGCTTAAGCCCAAGGACCTTGTTTGGGAAAGAGGTGGCTGGATCCACACACGGGGGAGACAATGTGACTAGAAGCCCTGGCATTCTGGGCAGACACGTTTTGTGCCCTTTGACTCCCCTTCTGATGAGAACAAGGCCTTAGGGCCCTGCACGGGTCGAAGGGCGGCAGCCAAGACCAGCGGTTGGCCAGGCGGACCGCAGGAGATGCTGCCAGCTTGAGTTCCGTTTGGGCAAATTGAATTTGGGAAACGAAAGCCTGGGCCAGGAAAGCTGTGAGCAAGAGGCCGGGCTGGGGAAGCTGCGGCCTTTCCTGCAGGAGCAGGATGCAGGCAAGCAGCCGCTGTGGATCACTTTCAACTGAGGTGTAGAAGAAACCGACCTTGTAGGAGAAGAAAACATAGAGGCCATGATCAAGGGGCTAGGGGCAGAGGATGAAAAGGAAGAGATGACTCTTGGTGCCATTTTCTTGCAGAAACCTCTCTTTTATCTAAATACCAGGAGTGAATCTTTGTACCAACCAACAGAATGTCGAGGCAATGGTGGCCACCTTTCGTGAGCATGGGACGGTCAGTCCCCTGTTTGTAGCGGGGAGGTGAACACTTAAATGGTCTGAGCGAGCTGGACATAGACAAAAATAGGAAGTGCTAAAAATGGAGACGATGGGAACCACATGCCCTGGATGAAAGAGAAGCTTCTCTGAAACTTGGGTCAACATTTGCAGTCTGAGAATGTGGGCTCACATTTCGGACATCTACATTTTATGCGGACTACCCTCTAACATGTAACTATTGGAATTGAGCTACAACCTGTAGTGAGAATCAACTGAATGCCCACAGACACATTTGCCACACCCTGTGGCCACCCTTTGTGACCTTTTGGTGCAGACTCTAATACTTCGCCACCACCCAGTGATATTCTGAGTGAGGCAGAGGTGTCTGCAGGCCCCTGGCAGGTGTTTTGTTACTAAAAATGCAAAAATTACTGATTATAGAGCATTTTCCAGCTATAAAGCCTCTAGAACTGGTGGATATGTGAGTTCTTCCCAACTGAATTACATTTAATTCATAACTTTGGGCTTTAGTAAGTGTTCACGATTCATGAAGAGTTTAAAAGAGAAAAAAACCTTGCAATTATTCAAGTGACATGAAGTCTAGCCTAAAATCTTGTCATTGAGGTACTGGTCTACAGTGTAGGCTGCTATGTGTAAGCTTTTACAGATGTAATCTATTTTGCGCATTTTTATTTTTTGTATTTTAGGGAAGGGTCTACAGGGTATTCCAGGTCTCACTACTAGATCAGACTTGTAGTGATCCTCCTGTTTACAGCCTCCCAAGCCCTGGGATTGCAGGCGGGCACCACCATGCCCAGTCTCAATTGCTGTCTCAGTGTGCTTTGGGGGTGGGGCCAGCATGGCAGGCCTGGGGATCAACGCTGGCCCCTGAGCCTGCTTGCAGGCACTTTAATCCACTAAGCTATTTGGCTGGCCCTCATTTTGCTTATATCTACTGTATTTTTTCTTAAAATTTATAACGTTCTAGGGTGTTTCTGAAAGCCTCGAAAACAAGTTTCTTTCCAACTGCTTTACTTAAAAAAAAGAAAAAAAAAAATTCCCTTTTCCCGGATCTGGTTTAATTAGGTTTTGCTTTATTTCCTTGAACCTGCTGTCTTTCCCTCTTCGAGATAAAAAATTTCATTTTGTAGTTTATTTGTTTAGCTAGATGCCTCAGTGACGAAGCCTGGCCATCAGTCACACACAGCAAGGCAATCTGCGTGGTCTTTAGGAAGATTATGTGGCTGTTTGGGTGTGAGCCCAAGACTGCCCCACCCGGAAAGCAGCTCCAGGCTGAGTGTGCGGAGATGTGCACAGCGTGTGCTGGCTGTCAGTGAGACTGCTAACTCCGGTCTTTGTGTCTCGTTTCTCTTAGGCACCAAAAGAGGCTGACAGTACCTCCTTCCCCACCTAATTCTAGGAGAGTGAAGGCAGGATGAATGAGAAAGGTGTTCAGGCTCAGGGGAAACAAATCTGAATGTGTTCAGTATTCTAACTATGTACATCATGAGCATGGCGAGCTCTAGAAGCTCAGGATTTGGTTGGTGTCCAGCTACATTTAGGGCAAAGAGAAAATCCAGCTGAGCAGGGAGAAGAGAAGTCTTGTGCGCGTGTGAGGGTGGGTGCGTGGCTTTATTTAGTCAGGAAATATGTACAAGCCATCTCCCATGCCCAGTCCTTCTGTAGAGTCCAGTGGCCCACAGGGGACCATCATGGCTATGGTCTCTTGTCCTTGTGGAGGACACTTCTGTGATCAGTGCTATAATAGGAGAAATCAGGAAGGGCTTCCTGGAGGAAGCTTCTTCTAATCCAAGATCTAAGAATGAGGAGAGCAGTCCAGAGGTAGGAATACTGTGGAGGACCACCTGGACAACTATCCTTGAAAAAAGAGCAGTTGTCTCCATTTTGGCTGAGCCTGACGCTATGTTCCTGTATTAATAGGTACTCAGCTGGCTAGGACTTTTCCTTTCAATTGGCCTCAAGCAACGCATGTTGGTCTAGCCAAGGTGCTGGTGATAGTCTTTGAAGACAGCACTTGTGTTTCCCTGCTGCTTTTTAATATGAGCTGGGTCAAGACAGAACGAAGAACCAATGCTTCATACTGTAGGCTGGGATCGATCCTTGAGACAGAGGCTATGACTTCCTGGGGCTTGAAAATGATACATCAGAACAGAAGTGCTGGACCCTAAAACATTAGACACTATCTCAATAATACAACGCAAATTAGTTTTTCTGCATATTCTTCTCTCTGCACATCACAGAGGTAAATGCAGGCCTCCTGCCAGCCCAGCTAACAGCACTCACCTACTTCCTGCACTTTTCAGGCATTCATCCTCAAACCAAATTCCTCCTTCATGACCAAATAAAACCTGGGGTTGGCCCTGGGCTGAGGCTGTTGTTCCGGATAGCCATCACTATGGCTGGACTCAGGACCCCTTGACTCCCCATAGCCATACATATGCCTTAGAGTCTTCATTTTCACCGTAGGTTGCCCTGGAAGCAGTAGATTAGAGTTACCTGGATGGGATTCCAATAACTTATCTATGGAATTATATATAGAAACTTGTTGGACCAATATGAGGACCAAAACAGCTCCCTACAGAATAGCACATGCAGTACTTGTTATGGAAACACCTTTGCCATTTTATTGGTTGCCTGCTATCATATAAGGAAATGTTGTAGTCCAGAGTGGGGGAGCTCAAAGGACAAAAACTTAAGAAATTGGTGTCTGTGTGTGAGTTAGGAGTCTGGGTTGGCTTCGGCTGAGATCCTCAGTGTCTGTTGTGAATCAGTTTCTTGCTGAGATAGAGAGAGAAGAAGAGAAGAAAAAATGAGAGGAGAGAGAGACAGAGACAGAGAGAGGAAGAGAAGAGAGGAGAGGAGAGGAAAGGAGAGCAGGAGAGACAGATACAGAGACAGAGAGAGACAGAGAGAGAGAGAGGAAGAGAAGAGAAGATGAGAGGAGAGGAGAGGAAAGAAAAGCAGGAGAGAGAGACACAGACAGACAGACAGAGACAGGGACACAGAAAGGGAGACAGACAGAGAGAGACAGAGACAGAGGAAGAGAAGAGAGGAGAGGAGAAGAGAGGAGAGTGACAGAGACAGAGAGAGACAGAGAGAGAGACAGACAGAGACAGGAACACAGAGAGGGAGATAGACAGAGAGAGACAGAGTCAGAGTGAGAGACATAGACAGAGACAGAGACAGAGAGACCCAGAGAGAAATATATCACGGACCTCTGAGTCTTTCGGTGCCCTCAACTTGGAGCTGGCATCTTAGCACTTCTGCTATATTCCACAAACTAGAAGCAAGTGTTGAGTTTCTGCTCATCCTAAAGAGGAAGGACTTTGTGCACACGCATGTGGCTATGAGGGGTAGAGCCTGGAGTCATAGAGTTTTTTCTAGGGCCTGACTCACAGAACTGGGTGTCCGAGGATGCACATTTCTGTGTGTGTGGCCCACACTGTGTGAAAGGAAGACACAAAGCCATTTGAAATAAGAATGGAAAGGTGGCTGAGCACCGGGCTCTGAGGCCCATGGCTCCTGCAAGGATTTGGGGTTCAAACCAACGGAATAGGGAAATTTTGCTGGGATTTCAGGAAAACTGACTGTCTCTCTCTGTCTCTGTCTGTCTGTCTGTCTGTCTGTCTGTCTGTCTCTCTCTGCATCCGCTGGGTCTTGGGAGCCAAGGCAGTCTGCATGAGTAGGGAAGGTGAGTGAGGGCAGTGACAGCTCCTGAGAATGCTGAAGATTTATGAACAAGAGAGCTGAAGATGGGGACCTTGTGGAGAAGATGATCAGAAGTGGGTGGAGTCCAGGGGCATAAGCAGGACTTATTGCAGGAATGGGGAAAGGAAACTGAGGGAAAGAAAGGGTCAAGGGTGATCTTAACTGGGTGGCTGGATACATGCTGGCACTTTCTTGAGATGGAGACTGGTTGAGAAGGGGTGAATCTGGGTGTGAAGGACGATAGAGTTCATTCTGGACACACTGTGGTTGCTGGGCCTGCAGTTGGCTCTTGATCCTCAGGCAGGAGGTGGATCCGGGCTGGATAAAGTTGAGAGTTGGCAATATCTGCTAATTGACTGGACCATGGAGCTAATGGGAAGTCTGCAAAGGAGAAGCCTGGCTTGACTCCAAGAGGTGCCCAGAGAAGATGGGTGTCCCAGGACTGCGACTCATGGGACTTGATGCTAAAGTGCTGAGTGCATCTGATTCCTTGTCTCTGTCTCTAGGCAGAGGTGATTCTTGGGTACTTTCTTGACCTTGCAGCTTGCTATGGTGCTTTGGTTTCTGAATTACACCATTATGAATTATTTGTACATGGTGAGTAAAGAGAGAGAATTCCATTTTTCTTGTTCCTGCTTTCATTGCTGCCCTTTGAAACTGTGGTCAGGAGTGAGAGGGTACAGAGGGACAGGCGGATTGGGGTGGCCAGCTCGTCTGCCACTGTGGGCCTGAAGCTTACTCTGGAATTGGTACAGAAAATGTAGTGTTTTGAGGGCTTAAGCTTGAAGCTTGAAGTTGTTTGAAGAACTGATGGGTGAAAACCAGTTTTCCTCTAGCTAAATTTGAGAAATAATAGGATCTATTGATTGAAAGCACAAAGTCTGGAGTCACATTGTGTGGGATCAAGTACTCAGTGTCTTTGCTTCTGAAGTTTCTCACCTACACAAAGGACTAAAGACAGTGTGGGCCACAGGGCTCTTACATATAAAGAAAAGACTTAGAATGGTGCCTGATGAATAGAAGGTGCTGTATAAATTTTTTAAAAATTAAAAATAGACCAGTCATAGTAACGGACATGCTTCAAAATTGGTGTCTGGCCCATAAACCTCCATTCATGAGAAGGTGCCTCATCTACTGGGTTAACCCTTAGTAACCATTTTGGAGTCATGTGACCTTGCTGGCTGCACTTGATTGGATCAGACATAAGTTCTGAAACCAAGGTGAGCCAATCAGGTTCTTTCCCATCAGACAAAAGTTAACTAGTCTTCTTTGGTAGTGAGACTGGTTGGGTTGTTAACTTCTCTTATTTCATGAAAAGAACAAAACATAGCATCCATGGCAAAAGCAAACCAAACAGAGTTTATGTGGTTGCTGAGAAGCTTGGAAGACTGTTCTGGGCCCACAAGGCCTTGCTAGCTCTTCCCAGAGCTATTCTGTATGTCCTGCCATCAGCTTCTAAGGCTGCTTCTCTTTCCTTATCCTGATTCCAAGAGTTTATGCTAGTTTGGAGTGTAGGGCTATCAGTTACATAAGATGATTTTCTCTGAGATTCTTGGAATCACCACACTCTGGGTTTTAACTAAGCAAGGGCCCTCTCTGGCTTCTCTTTCTTCTGGCCCTTCTGTTCTGTTCTTCCTTCTCTGTCCTGTTCAGTGTTTCACAGCCCACCCACTGTGGCTGGTACATAGTCAATGCAGCCTGTGGCTGTAAGGTGAACTCTTCAAGGCAGACAGTGAAGGAGCAGAGCACGGCAGGGTATTTAGTTCCCTGGACCATTTCCTAAAGGCCTGTCAGGCTGCCACCTTCCTACAGAGATGCAATCCTCCGCACAACTCCTCCCTTCGGAGTTCTGGTAAGCTCCTTCTGCCCCCAGGGATGGCAACTGTTCCAGGGTCAGTTGCCCCTGATCTCTGTGGCTCTGGTTTTCCTTAGCCCCAGACCTTTGTGCTTTTAACTCTAGCACAGTCGACTCTGTATTTGTGGGTTCTGCTTCAACAGAGCCAACCAACCCCAGATGGAAAATATTTGGAGAAACAAAACCATTTCCTTTGTATTGAACATGTACAGACTTTTTTCTTGTCATTGTATCCCCAAAAATATAGCAGATAGCTGTTTCCCTAGCACTCACACCACGTTAAGTGTGATAAAGTGAAGCAGAGTGTGCAGGGATACAGGCCAATACCATGCCATTCTACTGAGGGGCTGGGTGGCTTCTGATCACGGTACCAATCTGCTGCAGACTTTCAAGAGGACACCCTCCCTGGCTGGTCCTGATCTGAGTGTGTCTCTGCCTTTCCATCAGGACTCAGGGATGATTATGAAAAATGCAGATCAGAGTGTTTAGGAGCATGGTGTCATCCTTGACATCAGCATGGGAGCTCGTGACTCTACACGCCAGAACCTTGCAAGGCAGTGCTACTGGATGCAGAAATGGGCAGTTGTTCTGTGACCTCTAACAAGTATTTTTTAAAAAGTATATTAAAGACTCTTTTGCTATTGGATATAAATGTATAGGAAAGTGCAAAGGAACCCACTAAAACTATTGGTGCCTTGTATGTTAGAGACTGAAATATCGAGACTTCTTGAATTCGACTTTTGTGTTAAAATCTTGCCCCACGCTGTTTGAGCTGCACAAGCCCTTGCCCCCCCCATCTGCGGCATCGTGTCAGTACCCTGAGGATAAGGTGTCCTCCTGCCTGTCTTTGAATCATTTCCAAGGCTGTGCACTGTTCTGAAAGTGTCCCCTTGTGTGATGTGTCCTACCGGTGTCCACACTTCCTGGCACATCTTCATCCTGTTCGCCACTTTCTTCATTTATGTTGATTGATCCTGTGTCCTGTCTGTCTTGAGTCTCACCGATGGTGACAATGTCTATCTCTCCAGGGTCAGCTATGGACCTTGTTGCTTTGTTTACATTAGCTGACAATATCCCTTGCAGTGTCTCTGGCTTTCTTTGAAGCAGTTTTGTCCTTGTCGGCCAGCTCATCTTTGGGGTTGTCCAGCTGGGAACAGCGGCACCTGGGCTTATCCTTGCAAGACACGGAGGCAGCCCAGTGATATGCTTGTGCCCATCTGTGGACAGAATAGCAGATCCATGGTAGCCAGCCACCTGCAGACCTGAGAAAGAATAAGAGCTTGGTCACTGCCCCAGTGCACATCTGATATTTTCATAGTGACCCAAAGTGAGCCACGAGATTTGGACTTGAGGGAGTGACATTCAATCGACGCACTGTGCTAACTGAAATTGGAACCGTGTCATTGGGGACTGGTATTATTTAAAATTCACAATAAATAAAATCTGTGCTTCTTGGAACAGTGCATGTGGAGCTGTGCACATTGGAACTAACTGCCAGCTTCCTGAGCTCTAATTGACTGCTCACTTAGGTTGTTCCAGCAAATTATAATTGCGGTGAGGGCAGAGACCTTACTTAGCTTGTCGCTTTGGGGGTCTGCACGTCCAGCGTCAAACCCAGAAGGCAGCACAGAGTTGGCACCTCAGAAGTATTCATTGGGTGAATGAATGAATGATGTTTTTCTCCATCCTCTCAGATGTCAGGAGAGCTATATGTATGTAGCAATGTCATCCCAAACTAGGAGACTTGGGCTTCCACTTTCCATTTAGGATGAATCCTTATGTTCTTGGGCCTTAGTTTTCCCGTCTGTGAAAAAGGGTTAGATCGCTTTAGTTATTTTCTCCAAGTGTATTTCCCAGTACGGGTCTACTAAAATATCCTTCTCAGAAAAAGATTCTGTGCTCCAGGCCGCTTAGAAAATGTTAGTGAGTCTGTTGCTCTTTTGAAATTCACAGTGGATTTCAGATCCTGAAAGCTGAGCCCTGTAGGAAGGAGACAGATTTCATGTTTTTGAATGTAGAATTCCTCACTTCTCTGCTCTGTACTGTCAGATCAGCTGGGGTTCTTTGAGCCCGTCTTCAGCCTATTCTTACGCCTTTGAGCTGTAACCTTCCACAGGTCTGGAAGTCGGTGGGGCCTGCTCTGTCCTGCCTGAGCCCTGGGCTGAACGCATTTCCACACAGGCTGTCACAAGAGCGTCTCCTCGGTGTCCCTCTGCAGGAGCATGTGGATGGATGGTGGTGCACACAGTAGCTGAGAACACCCAGCGTCCGGCACTCCTGGCCAGGCACTCAGCTGCAGCACAGGGTGTGGCACATGTGCTGGGCACATGTGCCAGTCGCTGTCCTCCTTCCTGCTGCAGACAAGGCTTTCCAACTTAAAGCACGCATATGTGTGCGTCTCCGGGTCTCCATCTTGAACTGTAGCGAGAGGTGCCTCATTGCTGAGTGTTTTGGAGGTGAACAATCAAAAGGTAATCAAAGGATATTTAATTTTGGTTGCTGTTCTCTGAGGGAGTGGCGCGCGCGTGCGTATGTGTGTGTGTGTGTGTGTGTGTATGTGGTTTCCATAGGAGCTCTTAAGAAATTTTTCCTCTCCACCCATTTGACCCTCAAAGCCACTTTGAGGGTGACTTTACTTGAAAGATATAGAGAAGTCATTGTGCTGTTGCTTAGGTTCACTCACTAATAACCACACTGTGGGGAAGGATGGAGGAGGGTTGAGGAGGTGGAGCTGAAACAGGGAAGTGGCCAGAGACCGGGTGATTATAGATGGAAGTCATAGTGCACGGTCATGCCAGGTTGATAGTTTGATGGATCAGGATCCCGTGTGAACAAGCCAGAGGGCGAAGGTGGCCGGTGCCAATCTCCAGTCCTCTTATCCTGCCCCACAGGAAGGGAGCAGATGCATCTGCGAGGCAGCTGCCTGCTCAGAGAAAAGTAGGTGAGTGTGTGCATCAGCTCCTCCACATCCATTGGGTCTCCCGTGTGTGCACAGAGCAATTCACAGTTTGATATATATATATTTTCTCCCTGTGTGTGCACGTGTGTTAATTCACCTGTCTGGCCTGTAATTCCTCAATGGCCTAGCATAGGTCTAAGCTCTTATGAAGAGCACATCCCCGCATCAATTCTTAGCAGACTGCCCCATCAAGCCCTATTGTCAGATGGACACAGTTGCCCAAAGCACAAGGCCACCTCAAAGCCTCAGCCAAGAGGAAAACGTTTACATGAGAATAACGTTCTCTGTGGAAACTCACTTTCCCCAAAGCAATGCTGTGAAGGTCAACTGCATGAAGGAGGAGGGTTTCTCTGGGTCCTCCGACAGAAGCAAGGAGCTGAAGTTATCAAGGGTTGTGTTGATAGCAAGGCCAGGAGAGAAAGTTCAGAGGGAGAAGCCCAAGAACTGTGAAAGTCACTGCAAGGGCAGCTCAAGCTACTTGCCACATGAGTAGCCACGAGGATCTTCTTCATGTGGTTGTGTGGCCAGCTTGTGATGCTCAGAGATCACTTGGGCTTTCTGACCCTGGACCCTGTCCTTGAACCAATGACTTCCTCAGTGGCTTGGTATAGCTCAGATAGAATCATTAAAGGGTGACTCCTTAGGTATTTCCATACCAGCTAATTAATCAGTGCTTGAGCTTTAGCTGTTTCTTCCTACTTTCCTGCCTTAGTCAGAATGAAGAGCAAAAGCCACACCTCCATCCCCAGGAGTAATTGGAATCATTCAGTGATCTGTGAGGACTCGTGTGGGTCTCCTTTTCTAGGCCTGGCTTTTGCAGGGAAGTGTGTAAGAGTCCCACGCCAGTCTGCCAGTCTGCCTTCCTCTTTCTTGCCTGCTCTTCATGTCTCTCTGGCTCGGTAACTCTGCACTGGAGCCTGGCCCTTCAGCAGCTGATCCCCACCCCGCAAATTCTCTGGAGCAGAGGCCACATGGGGTGAAGGTGGCTGGAGTTAAGGTTGACTCTGGCCCCGAGCTATTTAGATGGTGAGCATCAGAGAAGAAGCCTTCTGTGCTGTGTGACCCAGCCAGGGTGACTCCTGGCCCCACCTTGGGATCTGGCACCAAAGCCCCAGTGAATTACACAATGCTCTTTTGCTTTTTATTCCTCTAGTGTTTTCCTTGGTGACACCTTCTTGGGAAAGGACACCTGTCTGGACTTGGCATTTCTGGTTTCCTATCCAGAAAGCTTGCTTAATGTATGGCAAATGCGATTGGAATTTCTAGTGCATGTATCCAATGCTTACCACAGAGAGGGAAACACTTACTTGAAGACTTACTATGTGCCATGTACATTATCTCCTCTGACTCTCCTGGCCCTGTAGGTTTAGTATTTTAGTCCTTTTCTTTTTAATTTTCTTTTACTCTTTCTTTCTTTTTTGAAGAGATGGGATCTAAAAGAATAGCTTTTTCTGGTGGGCTGGTAACTGGTGGGGGATGGAGCTGAACCCCAGTCTAGGTCTCTTAAATACTTACTTTTGTCCTGGTCATGACCCATCTTAGGCAGCTGAGTTGCAGCAGCCTCAAGTCGGGGCCCAGCTGAGAGTGAGGAGAGATGAATACAGATTGACTCGCGTGCCGTGGCAACTGTCACTGTGGCGGTCAGGCCACTTGGGCGAAGAAGCATTTTTAATTCCTCTCCCTCTCCATGTCTGAAAGTTGGATTAACCAGACCACAGACTGACTCACGGGGCTCTGGCCCTTGAGCAGTTTTGCAAGGGTGGAACAATGAGAGCATTTGGGTTTATTCTTTTTTTCCCAGTGGGGTGTTGTACCTCCTAGCACTGTGTCACCTGGTCCTCACACAATATCTTCTTGTCCTGAGTTGGGAAAGAAACCTGCTGCGAAGTGTCAGCTTGGGCAAGAAGGGGGAGGAGCTCGGGAATATAGGTTTGGCAGGGGTTTGGCTGGCCCGGGGTGTGGGTACACAGGGTAGCCACAGAGCTCCTTTGGATGCTGCTGAGTTCAAAGGAGGCTGCCACATTGTTGCTTTTCTAGTTCTTTCTTCTTTGGGTCACTCCCAAGATCTAAGAGGTGCCTTTCCATTTCTTCCTTCCCCAGTTAGCTGGGTGTTCAGATGTTTCCCCCGAGGAGAGTTGAAAGGCTCCTGCTGGGACAAAGCTTTGTTCAGGGGGGTGAGGTAGAAGAAGTGGGGATATTCCTGCCTTTCGAGGCACTGCCTTGGAAGCCACAAGAACATCCACCAGTCCCTGGGATGTAAGTCATTTGCATGGAACAGTTCAGAATGTCAGTTCTGGAATGGCGCTGTTTGCTAGAACTTTCTGTGCCGATAAAGCTGTGCTTTGTACATCTGTGCTCTGCGGGGTGGCAGCTACTTGACTAGATGCTGCCACAGAGTGTTACAAAGTCAGGTATGCAACTAATTGAACAGTTGGATTTTCCTTTTGAGTACTCTAAAGTTAGGGAGTCACATGTGGCTAGTGGTGTCTCCGGTCAGCCTCCCAGTGCGAGTGTGTGCATTTCCAGAGTCCGGACGCTGCTGGTTCTGCCTGTGCTACCTTAGGAAGGTCACTTCACCTTTCTGAACCACAGTTTCATCATCATCCATACAAAAATAAGGATCATGTTTACCACTCATTGATGGGAGGAATAAGTGAGAGGGACGTATTGTAGCACGCAGCACGATATCGACCTTCCAAGATCCCAGTCATGGTAAGGCACAAAATCTGGGCAGGAAGGGGACCAAGAGCCACTCTCGGGTGTGTACTTGGCCTCTGTCTATCCATCCATACTTGAAATTAGAAAGCTGCAGTAGTTTCTAGAGTCAGTCATGCCTGGTGAGAAGGTGAGTCCCCACCCAGGACCCAGGAAGGTGGGTTTCCCTCTCACGGTGGTGGCTACCTGCCTTCTGTGTTGGCATGCACGGCCCTGCATCTCCTCCAAGTCCACTGCTCTTGGGAAGTCTCCAGCATATCATGTTAAATTTCTTTCCCATTACTTAGACTCCAAAACCAAAAAGAGCTCTGTGATTTTTCAGCCAGAGAGCAAAGTGTCTGTCCGCCCATTGTCGCGCGCATCCTCACCAGCAAGGAAGACGCGACCACTGGTTGTCTCTGCAATGCTTTATTCTTCCATGGATTGATTAGTTCTTCCTCCTGCTCCTCTGCTCCTCCGCTCCTCCGCTCCCCCACTCCTCCGCTCCTCCTCTGCTCCCGCTCCTGACCCGGGCAAGCCCGCCCCAAGCTATATACCACAAGACGTCCAACCCTGGAGTGACACGTGGGCGCAGCCAATTGGTCCAGATACGCGGAAGGGCGCCACAGCCTTTGCCTTAGCCATATAAGGAGTTGTTTACTACAGAGAGCACTCACCCAGCGGGGGGTGGAAGGTGGAAGCTGGCGCAGTCTTTTAAGGCGCGGCTATTCGCAGCTCTCTACAGCCCATTGCCGGTCTCTCTTTTCACCTGAATTTGGCCTGCGCCTCCACACCCTTCCTCTCTTTTCCACATTTCTCCTCAGATGACCGTACCGGAAGTCGTGGCTCTGGCTGACTCCCGACTCCTGGGCTGCTTGAGTTGCAGGCTGTTGGTTTGGTTAGCTCATGTTCAGGAGGGTACAGAGGGCAGCCAGTCTAGACCGGGTGCTCTTGTTTCTTATGCCTGGAGAGAGCTCAGGCCTGGAGGAAGTGACTGGAAGCAGGGCTGGGTTTGTGCTTAAGGAGGCTCCAGCTACTCTTTGTCAAGGCTATCTGATGCAGCTATAGAGACAAGGACTGCAAAGAGATATGCAGGTGGGAGTCGTCTTGCCTTGCTGGGTCCCAGGAGCCAAGGTAATGTGCATGGGGAGGGCAGATGAGTGAGGGCTGTGAGAGTTCCTGAGAATACTGGTGGCCCATGAGATCTGCGTCACCCATGACTGCCTATCGATGAGCTTGCTCATGTCATGTCTCGAAACGACCACTGTTCTTCCCACATGTCAGAGGTCTCTAAACATCCATGAGCTCACATTCATGGTAATATGCCAATCATAAATCCTCAGGCTTGGGGAGGATCGTAAATGGAGCCCTGCTCCAACTCCTCAACTTACTGAAGACTTAGCCAATGTCCCACAGCAGACATGGAGGCTGACTCTGTGGCTGCAGGCCCCCAGCACTGCATTTCTCTGGAAGAAACTTCTGTCCTGCCTTAGACACTTCTAACCCCCCTTAAGAAGACCAATACCTTCTTGCTCTTGAGGAACCATTTCCTGAGCTCGCTGTCCCTGTCTAGGCTAGGGACCCGTCTCTGTGTTCCCATGAGCCTCTATATTCTCTTGTCTTACACATATGACCGCTCTCTGCTGGACATCCACTTCCCTATCGCCTTCCCTATTATTCTTGTGGTGCAGAAGCTGCTTTTGTGCCTTGTTGCCCATGACATACAAATTTAGCAAGCAGCTCTCCTTCAAGAAGGGATCAAAACGAGGTCCTGATTTGCATTGTTTGCCAATTTCTGTGCCATAACAGCTCCCACCATGACCACTTTCAAGCCACTGATGTGACCACAATGAGCGCAGAGCTGAGAACTGTGTCGTAGCTCAGTGCTCAGTCATGTTTCCACTGCACCAATGCCCTAAACAAAAACAGCCCAGAGAGCATGGGTAATAGGAGAGCATAAAATAAGCGGGGAGTGGTGAGTTCTGAGCACTAATTACCTTTGACTTCAATATAATTTATTTCAGTGGTAGGATATATAATTTAATTTTTTACTAATGGTCATGTTTAACAACTAGCTGGCAAGTTTCCCAAGTACGAAACAATGGAGCCATGGGAACCGCTCCAAGAGGGCTCAAGTGCCCTCCTGGACATTTCCAATTCAAGGTATAACACTGGGTCCTCATCACACGCTTCTGTTCTCTTCCTGTCTGCTCTTCCCAGCTCTCTGACAGCTTCTTAGCCTTCCTCCCACTTTCAGGCAAAAGCCAGATTTGGTGTAGAAATTGTACGGTGGTGGTGGTGGTTGTGTGTGTGTGTGTGTGTGTGTGTGTATGTGTGTGTGTGTGTGTGTGTGTACAGCTGCTTCCTTGAGCTCGGTGAGCGTGTCCTACCCTATCTAATGGCTGCTTAGTGTAGCATCTCCCTAAGTGCCTTTCAGTACCTACGTATCTCAGTTCCTGTCTTTGATTCTCTGAAGTCAGAGCCACGTTAGTCCTTGTATCAGCTATGTCTTGCTGTGTAACAATTCTCTCCCTGACCCAGTAGCTCCAGGCCACACCTATGAATGATCTCACAGACCTCATGTCTAGAAATCTGGGCAGTGTGTACCTCTGCTGTCTGTCTTGGGCTCCCTCATGGGACTGTGATCACAGGGTCACCCAACACCAGGGTCTACTTGGAATGGCAACTGGGAGAAGCTCTGCTTTCAAGTCTCATGACTGTGGGCTGATTCAGGCCCCTGTGGGCAAGCAGCAGAGTTTCAGTGCCTCCCGGAGTGTTGGCTGGGCCTCTGCTCAGTCCCAAGAGCAGGGGCTCTTGGGAACCTCTCTGAATTGCCATCCAGCTGCAATAAAAGTTAGAGACCGAGAAAGTACACAGTGATGGAAAGTCTGCTACCACGGCAGAAGCCAAGCTGGTTTCAGTCTGATCATGAACTTAACACTCCTCCCAGTGGCCTGAGTCCTATTTAGTAAGGAATGGGTCCCCCTTGGGAAGGGGATTCCACGGGGCCATGAGCACCAGGAGGTGGGGGTGGTTGGGATTCTTGTAGAAATCTCTTACTGCAATTGTCAAGTGCCTTTGACATTGACATTGCCCTTGGGCTTACTTCATACTCCATTAAGGCAGGTGCTAGGTTCTGTGTGTGGCACTGTCACTTGTTCCTCCGAACTGATCCACCATGAACTCACCACAGCTCTGGCTCTTTCCCGTTGCTTGTGTTCTTCCTTGTCATTTCCTCTTCATCCTGTACTTCAGAAGCCCGAAGAGCTCAGAGGCACGTATCTTTCCACGAAATATAGCAGGTGTGATCAAAATCCACAGTGAGTGTTTAAATTTTAAAACTTGATTATAGCCCAAGGCCCACGGCCACCGACCTTCCTTAAAGTACCCGCCTTTGCACACACTCATTCTATCACTCTTCCTACCTTCCGGAATCTTCTGGAAATCCTCTTTCATGTCTTTAGCTGTGTTTTCCTGCCCTCAGCTGATTCAAAATGCTTACCTTTCATGGCCATTTTGGCTTGGAGGAAGAGCCAGAGATTACACGTACCCGAGCCAGGAAATGAGGTGAACAAGGACACGCCATCAGGTTTCTGAAAAGCCTGCCTTGCATTAGATAGAACTAGGCAGCAATGGTCCCCACATTTATCGTACCTCATAAAGACATGCATGAAAGAGGGCCTCAAGAAGTGCTTCAGAGAGTAGTGAGAATACTAGGATAAACGAGTTTAAAAGGAGCGGGAGCATTTGAAGGGGATTAAAGCCAATGTGCTTTCTGCTGCAATTTTTTTGTTTAAACACACTCCATAGGTTTTGATCAGCTGCTGTCATTTCCTAAGTCAATCAAGGGTCACCCTAGGTCCTATGGGATTGTTTACTGCTCTTCCTCCCAGGATTAACAGAGAAAAACAAGTGGACTATGGAAAGGACTTGCCCCCCCAGCTCTCAGGGACTATGATTCTCTAAATTTTCCCCAGTTTAGAGAAGCTCCCCAAACGCCTCACACCACAGAATAATTTCCTCACCTGGCACCCTCATTCCCCAAAGGCCCCTACAACTGAAATATAATTTCCCTTAAGGAGTTGGGTGGGAAAGATCCCAGTCCTAAAATCCCAACGATCCAGGAATGTGAATTTCCCATCACACCTTTTGCTTAATCTCTCTATTTGTGTATTCAAATAAAACAGCCTTGAATATCTATTAAATAGTACAAGAGATCATAACCTGATACTGCAACACCATTTCTCCAGGTACCTTAGGGGGAAATAATTTCTTATTATTTTTCTATATAACTCGTAAAGTAGGGAAATGATTTAATACACAGAGTAGAACTAAATTATTTCCAAAGTGGCCAATTTTCAGCATGGTTCTAATATCCTCTGACACTCTGAAAAGATGCTGGGCAATGTCACCATGTTCGGCTCAGGCTCCAGCTCCCTAGGGTCCCTGTAGGGTTTCCGGTGCATCTGGACCCTGCAGAGGGTGTCAGCTGCTACCTAGCGTCCCACCTCAAGCATACACTGGTGGTTTCATAACCTAGGATGGCCTGTCCAGGAAATCTTCTCACCTCCGCTGAAACAGTAAACTTCACCGAAACCCTTTCCAAGTCACAAGCTTTGGATTTGGTTCTGTTCAGCGTTCTGAGCCAACTTCAAGTGGTTCTTGGAGGACTAAAGGTGATGTCTATAAAAGGCCCAACACGAAGCACAAGATCATGCCTACAGGCCACAAATGGCTGGATCAAGGGTTTTGACACTGTACGGGTGATTCCTGCACTGATCTTACGAGGGAGAAGCTATTGTTCTCATTTTGCAGTAGGGAAGCTGGGGCAAGGGGGTTTGGTCCCCGAGTCTATGCCCTAAACCACCATGGAATGTGGTTTCTCTATGAGATGGCTAATGGCTCTTATTTTCCTGGAGAATCTTCAGGAATGTGGCTAACTTATGAAACAGACAAGCAGGGAGGTTTCAACAAACTTACCACTGACCAATGGGTCGTTTCCCTTTGTGTCAGAGCCATGAGCTGCTGGAGGAAAAGCTGAAAAGCTTTATGTTATACCAAGCTTGAGAATTTCACAGAAGTTTGGACCAAAGGCTTGAGGAAGATCTGCAGAACAGAAATTTGTTTAACTTAAAAAAAAAAAAAAAAGTAAAAAAGAAATATTCTTCAACTGAACGGAGAACGGTATACTTTTTGAGACAACTTCCTCTTCCCTTCCCTCTCTGTGGACTAGGGCTCTTATTTTCCTGGAGAGTCCGAAGCAGCATCACCCTGTAGCAAGGGGCTCCCACCTCTCCAGGGACAGGAGGGGCTTTTTCTCCTCTACAGTCTTGCAGAATGAAGATGGGTTTCATCATTAACTTTCCCCAAAGAACAAAAGCAGCATAGAGAACTTTGTTCCTACTGCCAACCATACATGACTATGGCTCTGCGTAGCTTATGCCCAGTCCTAGGTAGAGTGGGAGACACTGGCTGGTGCTTTCCATGTATCCTGTTGACAGCAGATGTCATTTGTGACCATGTTTTTGAGCAGTGGCCTCATGAGCCCAAGTGATCTCCTGCTTTGGGGATGGTGTCATGGTCAGAAGCACAGAGCTCCCCCAAAGCCTTGTGTTTGGGTCAGAATACTCATTAGTGGATTAATCTGCTGATGCGTCCATAGCTGACTGTGCCCATGGAAGGTGATGGTACGGCTTGTTGGAAGGGGTGGGCCACCAGGAGCTGTGGCCCACAAGGGTTGGTCTTCTGCCCTCCTCATCCCTTTCTCTGTTTCCTGGACATAGTGAAGTGAGCTGGCTCTTGCCCAAAAGCCCCTTCCACTGGGCCATCTCTGCATCTGAGCCTGCCAGCCATGGAATGAACCTTCTGAGACCCAGAGCCAAGATGAGCTGTGAGCTGCAGATGCAGGGCATGATGTCCCAGCGGTCAGAAAGCCATGAAGACAGGGGCATTGCTGGCTGAAAGCCACAGTGACTGCCTTTCTGGATCCTTTGCTGTGTTTCTGTTCAGACAGCCTCCTCCTGAGCTACTCCCTACCAGTGATGGGGCTGGGGACAGATCTCAGGCCACTCCTGTAGGCCACAGTCTGTGAGGGTCAGCTTGTGCTCCATTAATGTGGTTGAAAGTCAGGACTGCTCTGTCTGTAGCCAAGAGCTCTGCCCTCCCTGGCCGCTTTCCTTCCTTCTTCTCTGTTGGAGGTGCCACAGTCATACTGTGGGCTACAGAGTCTTCTGCCCAGAGTTTGCGTGGTCTGCAAAGCCTGGGATACTTTCTCTCTGGCTGTTGACAGCACAAGCTTGCCACCTCACCCCCCAGCTAGAACAGCATAGCAAAGCTGCCTTTCAATAGCATTTGGTTAAATAACTCATTCTTGGTGTCTATTAACTACTTCAAGAAGTAAGGCATCCTTGCATTGGCAATCGATTAGAGTTCACTTGATGAATGATCACTGAGCACCTAGATTGCTGCTCAGAGCGCTGGATCAAACAGTCACATATTCTACTAATATTTGCTAAGCACCTGTTGGGTACCTGTTGTTATGTTAGGTTCCAGGATAGATGAATACAATAACCTGTAGAGTCCACACTATGCCATGAAAGGCAGGTTGGACAAAGAGGAGGGACCCTTGTGAAATCTGTAGAGGGACAGATCCTATTGTTGACCTCCTTACCACAGTTTTCTTTCTCTCCTCTCTGGATTTTATCTCAGGAGGGCTTGATGTCAATGAGGTGTGGCCACTTCGTAACCAGGAGGTGAAGCCCAAGAGAATGTAGGGGCCACCCCTCCCCTTACCATCCTTGGCTACAACAGCACCCCTGAGGCTGCCTCTGACAGAATTTTTGCCCCAAGAGAAAAATAATGTCTTATTTTATTAATCCCCTACCCATCCTCTGGATATTCTTTTTCTTGCCTCACCAAATACCTTACCCAGAGGAGAACATGTTTAACTCAAATCCCAATAATCAAGCAAATTGGACTCAACCTTGCCAGGCCTGAGATCAGTCTTCTGAGGAGGAACTTTTCTCTCTCCCTGTGCTTATTCTAGAAAAATATTCTTTTGACGGCCAATGCGTAGCCCAGCCATCCAGGATGTAAGTAGCCTGAACCTTTGGGAGGCTGCAAAAGAGAGAGATCTGGTTCCCATTTTCAGCTCTGCACCTCAGCTCACAGCTGGGGTTGGGCCCAGCAGTGGCAGGGAAGCGTGGCCAGGAAACCTTCACCGGGTGTGTGCCCGGCAGCATGGCAGCGACTTCTGGAGGGAGCAGCAAGAGATGGGCAAGATGGCACCAGCTCCCAGGCAGCACAGCTGTGGTGGGCATGGGTGACAGCCAGCGTGGATTAGACAGGGTAAGAAGTGATGAGTCTTGGTGTCTGGAGCACCCAGGGGCAGTGTGGTGACTCATTCACCCTTTTAACAAATCACATCACTCAGCATCACAAGAAAGCTTTGATGTATGGAAGTCTTTCAGTTTCCATCTGCGTCTCGAGACCTCTGCCACAGTCCAGTAAGGACAACGCGAGGATCCCTGCCTTGCAGATGAAGAAGCTGCATCTTAGCGAGGGGACACATCAGGCCCCCAGAAGGGTGCCAAGGTGGGGCTCAGGTGGCTGCAGCTATGACCGCGAAACCCACACGGACTCTGCCTTTTCCTCTACTTCCTTGTGAGACCTCCATGCCCTCAAGGGGTCTTGGCTTCATCTTGTCATTGGGTTCAGGAGGAGCCGTGAGCATCAAAACATCGTCCAAACCGCGCACTGGGTGCTCTAACAATAATGGCAAATGCTAACCATGGTAAGAACAACACGACTATTGTTTATTGAGTGCTATGCTTGGACCAAATGGTGCTAAAAATCCTCCCTTGCATTTTCTGGTTCGATTTTCATAACAATCCGAGGAAGTGACAACTAACAGTACATTGCATGAAGCAACTGAGGTATGCCAAGATTAAAGGGCTACTCAAGGTCCCAGGACTTGTAAATGGCAGATCTCAGGTGCAAGGGAGACTCAGCCCAGAGCCCCCTCAAAACTTTGGGTCCATAAAAATGCCTTGGGTTGGGTAGGTAGCTCAGTAGAATAAGCATCTGCTGGCAAGCAAAGGGTCCTGAGTTCAATCCCTGGTACCACAAAAAAAAAAAAAAAAAAAAAAAAAAGAAGAGTGAAAAAATGCCTCTCCTTGTCTTCTAAAGTTTATCCACCTTCCTACAATTCAGTTCCTTCCTGTCCCACGCGTGCCCCCTCCGCTGGGCTCATGTCCGCATCTACTTTCTCTGTCCTCGGTGTAGGTCTCCAGTACAAATGTGTCTGGGCAGCATCTGCAGCTCTGTCTTCCCTGTGTTCTCTGCCTGGCATGCCTTGGGGCACTGGAAACAGGAGTGGAGGAAGCAGGGCTTCCCAGGGGACCAGAGAAGGGATGTTATTAACTACAGGCTTTTCCAGGGAGCCCGTGTTAACTATTATGAGCCAGCAGGTCAACTGCTCTGAGGCCGCCACATCTGCTTGGCAGTCGAGCTCCCTGCTTGCAATTTGTGGCTGGGGATTTTTTCCCCCCACTTCCCTGCAAGAGCCATATGATGGCTGAATAGAGTTGCAAAGGGCAAACGGCAGAGCAGCACAAATAACGTGACAAAGGCAGGGACCTGCTCAGATGCACTCACAGCTGCCCCTGGAGGGACAATAGCTCATCCTCACTCTCTTCCTGTCCTGCCCCCTGGAGGGGAAAGAGTCTGAGTAGAACTTGCAACCTCCGAGATCTAGCTCCACCCAAGGCAAGGCGGGGACTCAGGGTCGCAAATCAGGCTCTAGGGTCTGAGCGATCAGGGCTAGAATTGTAACTCCTTTATTATATGCAACTGAAAAAGCAGCTCTGCTTGCCAAGCCCCTGCTCAGACAAGGGGGTTCTGCTACGAGAGAGCTGTGAGGGGCCAGCGAGATGGCTCAGTAGAATAAGCGCTTGCATGGCAAGTGCAGAAGACCTGAGTTCAATCCCCGGTTCTGCCAAAAAAAAAAAAAAAAAGTAGTTCTGAGAGAGCTGTGAAGTGTGTATGGGCTCCAGGTGATAAACAACAGCTCGCACAATTTTGGCACATGGTAAGTACTCGATTAATGGAAGCAATCTCCCAACTGTGGGTTTCAGAAGAAGACAGTGTTCTTGGTCTCCCTGGGCACCCCACACTTCTCATCCCTGTTCCAGAGGAGTGTTTGCTACAAGTCGACACTTTATTGTTTGCAGATTTTTAAATAAACAAATGTATTTTTGATTTACATAAAAGTCACTTAATACAATTAACAGGTAGAGCCAGCACAAGTTGGTAGGGAGAAGGAATAGCTTCTACTCTTCTACAGCACAATAGGGTAACAGGGGGTATCAACAGTTCATTATATATTTCAAAACAGCAGAGAGGATTCTGAATAGTCCCAACTCAAAGAAAGTGACTGGCTTGATTGCTGCAAGAGCTAATTAGTCGCAGAGGATGGGTGTGCTCTGTAAGCGTCTACTGCAATACTGTACTCAGGTGGATGTGCTGGTGGATACTGTGATCCCAGCGCTCTGTGAGTCTGAGACAGGAGCTCTGCAAGCTTGAGCCCAGCCTGGGTAACTTAGCAACTGCACAAGACCCTGACTAGGAGGGAAGGAAGGAGGGAGGGAGAGGCGAGGGGGAGGGAAGGAGAGAGGAAGGAGGGAGGGGGAGGAAAGCAAGGGAGGAAGGAAGGAAGAAAGGAGGGAGGAAATGAGGGAGGAAGGGAGAGAGGGAAAGAGGGAAGGAAGGAAGAAGAGAGGGAGGGGAGAGAGAGAGGGAGGGGGAGGGAAGCAAGGAAGGAAGGAAGGAAGAAAGGAGGAAGGAAATGAGGGAAGGGAGGGAGAGAGGAAGGGGGAGGGAGGGAGGGAAGAAAAGAAGGAAGGAATGAAGGAGGAAAGGAAGGAAGGGAAACACCCAACTGTAGCCATCAACATGTACAACTATTAGGTATTAGTTTTTTAAATTAAAAATTGTCTAATAATTGTTGTCAGGAAAAGCAGAATTTACAAAATATGTTAAAGAATGGAATGGAGTCCCCCTAATCCCAGCATCCGTCTCCGCCCCAGCAGACCTTCGGACCGTGCATGGGCCGGATGATCTCTCTGCAAAGCGCCGGTAGAGACCTCTGCAGCCTCTGGAGGGCCGTGTGCACTTCTGCCCTCCTTGGCTTTGCCATGGTTGCTGGAGGCCTCCATAGATGACACATAAAGGAATGAACATGGCTGCATTCCAGTGATACAGAATTTTTGAACACTGAAATTTCAGTTTTGTATCATTTTCATGGATCATGAAATATTCTTCTTCTTTTGATTTTTTCCCTCTCCAATCATTCAAAACTATCGAAAAGCATTCCGAGCTGACGGGCTGTTCAAAGACAGAAGGATGGAGAAGGCCTGCAGGGTGCAGCTTGGCAATTTTTGAATCTGTACCTATGGGCTGGCAGGGGCTGGCATCCGTATCACAGATTTACATACCAACTTCATGCAAAAGATTATTCGACCTTGCCCATGATACACGTGTTTCAAGAATTTCCCTGTACCCCCAAATCCATGAAAAGCTCATTTTTAATAGTTTCTCTGTCATTGGATATTTAAATATCCATGATATATTTTTCTCTCTCTCTCTTTCTTTCTTTCTTTCTTTCTTTCTTTCTTTCTTTCTTTCTTTCTTTCTTTCTTTCTTTCTTTCTTTCTTTGCACTGTTGGTTGTTTCCATTTCTTTGGCTGTTAAGAAGCAGCTGAGATAAAGTGTAATCTCTATATTCTAAATGAAGAAAGTGCTCGTTTGCAAATTCTAGCAAATTCTATAATGTTCTTTTCATCCTAAACCCAGAATAATCCTTACTCATGAACACTGAGGGAAGGGCTGGTCCGGAAGTACTTGGTTCTGCATGGAGTTCAGTGAATTTGTGTATAACTTTAGGGTGTGTGGCTGGAAATTTGAACAACTCAGGCCCCCTTATCCTACTGTCCTTCCCCTCAGCCTGATTTACATGAGCAAAGATAGCACCAGATGCCATTGTGGAAAATGAGAACTCTGGAAGTTAAGATATTTGCTTCAGATTATCAATTAAGCAGTGGTGACAGGGGCCGGGGAGATGGTTCAGTAGAATAAGCACTTCCCCTGCAAGCTCAAGGGCCTGAGTTTGATCCCTGGTTCCACCACCAAAAAAAAAAAAAAAAAAAAAAAAAAAAAAAAAAAAAAAAA